>APFE030514916.1:0-203298 GCA_000404065.3 Pinus taeda
GTCGTAACTTTGGCATACGATCTCCGTTTGACGCGTATGATAGCGCGTTAGAAAGATCTATCCGAGAACTACCACTTTGGGGAGGGAAACATCGGTCCATGGACCCATGTTGCCCCCAGATTTCCCAAAAAACGTCGTTTAGGGCCTCAAAACGGCTCCGGAAGTTCAGGACCCGAAAAAACTGCTAAAAATAGTAAATTTGTGCTACAATTAAGGAAACTTGAAAAAGCGGAAAGAGACAAGTGTGGGGGTCCAAATGGGATAGGTGGGTGGCCACCAACATCCACCTGGATCATTCCTCCCCCCTTAGGAAGCAATGGTCCCCATTGCGTTGAGTTCCTCCATCTGCTGAACTTGTCCTGCAATCTCTGATGTGTCCAGTAATGGTGGGAAGCATGGACGACGACGGTCCACATTGAACACTTGGCACAGGCGAAGGAATGGAGGAATGATGTGCTTCAAAGAATTGTTGCCCATAGCCTTGGTACTGCTGTAAGGACCTTGTCGGAGTGGTCTGAGCTTCTGATGGGTTCTATTAAGGCGTTCTTTCTGTCGATGCAACCGGACTTTGTTGCCCACCTGAAACTTGTGTGGTACCCCTGTGGGTGAGGAGAAGTTGTTTCTATGTTCTGTCATGACTGTATCGTTCTGCTGCTGCTGCTGCGTGGAGGAACCCTTTGCGGGGGTCATGGATGTAGCAACGATCTTCCCCTTTCTTTGGGAGTGAACCATACAGATGAATTTCCTGGTCTGTGATATGAGCTTGCTGCCTTTCTTAGCAGTGATCAAAGATGTGGCGTTAGGTGGGGCTACCTCTGGTATCCTCCTGTATAATGAATTATTCAAAGAAATAATGACAGCACGAGGCCTGGACTCATACACAGCATGTCGCCTCCACAAGTATGGTTGGCCTAATAATACATCACAAACATCCAGAGGTGTAACATCACACAATACCTCGTCGGTGAATGGTTTGATGTTGTAGGGAAGGTGGCACTGCTGGCGAACTTTGAGATCTCGTCCTTCATGAAGCCACCCAATATTGTATGGATGTGGGTGTGGTGTAGTCGGTAGGCCCAACCACTTCACGACCTCTGCTGAAATCAGGTTCTTTTGGCTCCCACTATCAACAATGAAATGCAGCGGCGAACCCTTCACCCACATCTGTGAGTGGAAAAGACGTTCCCCCTCCTCTGGCTCTTCGGGCTCATTCTTCTGGATCTTGGCAGTGGCAACAGTGGCGCTGGGATCCACATCAATGATCTGCTTCCCTTTGCCATTCTCCTTGTTGGGTTCTGGCTCAGGGTCGGAACATGTATATGATTCGGAAGCCTTCAACTCGACCACCAATGACTGCTTGGTCTGACACTCACTTGTGTTATGAGTGGGACTCTTGTGGAACTCACACCACTTTCCTGTGTCCTTCTTTGGCTTCGTGGTGTTGTTCTTTTCTTGTGGCTTTGACGGGTTGTCTTGGGTCACCCCGCCTTGCCTTTGTCCTTTGTTCTTCTGATTTGCAGATCCAAAGTCTCGCTTCTTCTGTTTGAACTTTTGCTCGATTTTGAGAGCGTATCGGTAGGCTGTGCCGAGTGAGGAGATGTTCAAGAACTCCATCTCTTCCTGGATGTATCTATGTAGGCAGCCGTGGTATTTGAGTACCAGATGTAGCTCAGAATCTTTGATACCCAACTGTGTGCGAAGGGTGTGAAAGATGTTTATGAACTCAAGCACATCTTGGTCTCGTCCCTGCCGCAGTGTGGTCCATCTGATGTATTTGTCCTCATAGCTTTTGACAGGGTAGTACTAGCTCTTTGATGGGCATCTCGGAATGAATTCCAAGTGGGTGCAACTGAAAATAATGAGCCTGTACTTTCATCCTTCTGCTCGCAGTAGGTTTCCCACCAGTCTTGACGTGGGGGGCTGCTTTGAGAAGAGCGAAAACAATCTTTTCCCGACTTGAAAATTCATGAACAGAGAAATACCCATCTAGCAGATTTAACCATTTATCTACGGCGTCTGCGTCTATTTTACCGTCGAAGATGGGGATTTCAAAATTAACTTGTACCTTAAAGGGCGTGGCGTTTCCAGAGTCGCTGCTGGAAGCCGATGCGTCACCTCTAGGTAACCGCTGAAGGATCTGCGCAAAACTGTCCATCATCGCGTTCCGTTGTCGCTCGAGGGCTTCTTCGAGCAAGATTTTGATAAGATCTCCTACCCCCTCGTCTTTCTTCTCATCCGCCATGGGAGGCCGTTGGGATTTTCGAGGCTGGTCTTGCAAAGGTTCGACCAGTTCAAGCCCTAACTCCTTATATCTCGACCTCGTTGGGGACATGCAAAGAAAAGCAGAGAAAAAGCAGACCTCTCGGATACCACTGATCCAGATTTAAATAGGAACGCAATAAAATACAGAGATAACAATATACACAAAGATGCAGTGGAAATAATGCTTCATTTCATTAATGGAAAATACTGAAATATGCTTACAACCAGAATTCGAAATAAACCAGCTAGGGCAATGGTAGCTTATCTCTGAGAGGAGATGTGCGGCTACATGCCTCTGAACTATTCAAAACTGTGTTACAATGAGGCTTGAAGGCTTATTTGTTGTTGACAAACAATGGAAAACCCTTCACATTCCAAAACCTACCCCTAGAAGATGAAACGCCGAATTGTGGGCCCCGTTTTGGGTAAATTGGTTCATCAATTTCCCAGGGTCGTAACTTTGGCATACGATCTACGTTTGACGCGTATGATAGCTCGTTAGAAAGATCTATCCGAGAACTACCACTTTGTGAAGGGAAACATCGGTCTATGGACCCATGTTTCCCCCATATTTCCCAAAAAATGTCGTTTAGGGCCTCAAAACGGCTCCGGAAGTTCAGGACCCGAAAAACTGCTAAAAATAGTAAGTTGTGCTACAATTAAGGAAACTGAAAATGCTGAGAGAAACAATGATGGGGTCCAAATGGGATAGATGGGTGGCCACCAACATCTACCTGGATCATTCCTCCCCCCTTAGGAAGCAATGGTCCCCATTGCGTTGAGTTTCTCCATATGCTAAACTTGTTCTGCACTGTCTGATGTGTCGAGTAATGGTGGGAAGCATGGTCGACGACGGTCCACATTGAACACTTGGTGCAGTTGAAAGAATGGAGGAATGTTGTGCTCCAAAGCATTGTTCCCCACAAGCTTGGTACTGTTGTAAGGACCATGTTGGAGAACAGGACTGATCCGGATTTAAACAGGAACGCAAGAAAATACAGAGATAACCATATACACAAAGATGCAGTGGAAATAATACTCCAGAAGTTCAGGACTGATTTGGATTTAAACAAAAATGCAAGAAAATACAGAGATAACCATATACACAAAGATGCAGCAGAAATAATACTTCATTTCATTAATGGAAAATACTGAAATATGCTTACAACCAGAAATGGAAATAAACTAGCTAGGGCAATGGCAGCTTATCCTGGAAGAGGGCTCATGCCTCTGAACTGTCCCGAACTGTGTTACAATGAGGCTCGAAGGCCTTTAATGTTGAGAAACAATGGAAAAACCTTCAATCAAAACCTACCCCGGAGAGATGACGCATGGGGCCCCGTTTTGGGTAAATTGGTACATCAATTTCCCGGGGTCGTAACTTTGGCATACGATCTTCGTTTGACGTGTATGATAGCTCGTTAGAAAGATCTACCAACAACCACCTGGAGGATAGGTGGGTGGCCACCAACATCCACTTGGATCAGTACGTTTGTAAAAATAGGGAGGATGCTCTGTTCTTTTTTTCAAGAAAGAAATGGGATGGATGAATGATGAATAGAGAGTGAATATAAAGTGGATGGAGGGCTTGGAGTGTTGTGGTGACTTGGCCTTTGCAAAAATTTCTCCTTTTAACTATTGTCCTCATTCCTTGAAATCATTACCCTTCATAATTTGACTTTTCAACATTGCATGAGTGAAGGAATGAGTTGCAATTAACTAGTTGAAGATAGCTGAGACTGCTGACCCATCCTTAGCTTATAAAACCTCATCTCTCATGCATTGAAAACAAATTTCTAACTATAATATGCTCAAGAGAAGAGGTCAAGAATATTGCATACCTATACCTAACTGATGGTTGTGGGAGAGACATGCATGTTGCTTCTAAGTTGATGTTGATATGTAGGTGTTGGATGGTGATGCTGATGATCCTAATGCTACTGCTAAGATCTATAGGAGCTTCTTTGACCTATGGATCTCCATGCTGAAGCTGACTGCAAATCTCTGGCTACTTCATCATCATATACCCTCAATTTTTCAAGGAAACCCATCCAATTGTGATTTGTGAATATCTCTAGTACAGGAGGGTGCTAATGAATCCTCACTGTGTTGATGGGTTCCCCCAGTCATTTTCCTCTAATGGATGGAGGTTTGTATATGTCTGATACCAAATTTAAATATTTTGTGTATACAATTCCCTTATGCTGCAATCACGTTCAACAAACTAGAAGGGTTTTTTATGTTCCTTTCACTTGGAAAAATGTGGGGAAATGTAGAGCCTACCTCCATAACACTACTTGATGAAGCCAACCTCTTTTTTTCCCTTTTAAAATGGCTCACTACCAATCTTGTAGGTGTTGTTCTATATCTTGTAGAATCTCAGGGAATCCTGTAGGTTTTCAGAACAACGAATTATTTTTTCCATATCTCCCAAACAGTAGAATGGATTGACATGAAAAATTCTGAGCATGTTTCCATAATCATTATGCACCTCCCCATAAAAACGTTACGGTCAATGGATGCACAGATCATGAGAAAAACTAAAAATGGCTAAAGGTGATGGAGGTCGATTTCTTAGAAACCATTCACTAGAATTTGCTAAAATTTCTTGGGCATGTTACCATCATTCATATGCATCTCCCCATGAAACAACTTTTTAGATGGATGCACAAATATCGAGAAAATGCAAAAATGGTTTTAGGTGATGGAGATTTATTTCTCGAAAACTATGCATTGGAATTTACTGAAATTGCTTGAGTTTGTTACCATCATCCATATGCATCTCCTCCTAAAAAATATTGGGAAATGGATGCATGGTTTTCAAGTTATGGAAAAAACAAATTTTTGCTCTATGTATTTTTGTATCCTGTAGTAAAACATAGCATCCTGTAGTTTTTAGGACAACAAGCAAATTGAATGGTAGAATCTTGAGAATGATGGGTGGCTGGTGTAAATAGATGAGGGTGATTGATTGGCATGGCCTTGGCCTTGTTGTAGCATTTGAGCAAAGGAGGAGAAAGTCAAAATTTGACTTCTTTTGACTAGGCTTGACCAATTTTCCTTTTGGTACCAACTTATTCTTGTTGCCTGCAGATGTAGGTGAGTACATGCATTCATCAAAGAGATGCATGGAAGAAGGATTTCTTTTCTTTCTTCTCTTTTTTTTTTCTTCTAGGCCTATTAGCCACCTCAATGAGGTTTTCAACTAGCAGGTCTGCCTAGGCACCTCAAAGGAGGTTTTCACCTAGGATCTTTCCTTTTTTCTTTTTTTTTTCTTTTTTCCAACCCATTGACTACCTCATGGAAGTTTTCAATCAGTGAGCCAATCTGAGGCGCCTCCAAGGAGGTTTTCACCTGAGATTTTTTCTCTTTTTTTTGAATTTTTTTTTTCTACCCTAACCTACTTGAAAAATAAAATCACTTTCAAGTATAACAATATTTCCAATGGAACAATGTGCACATCAAGATGACAGACAAAATGATGTGTAGGCATGAAATGTATGTTTTGACATGTACCTATATTTCAGAGACCAAATGATTTGAGTTTGAAAGGATCTAGCATAGTTGAAGAAGAGAGTGATGCTCCATCTTGTTGATTTTCTTGAACCAAACCTCAATATAACTTTGATGTCCTTGGTTTTCTTGCTTATCTGGATCGTTCTTCATGTCTTCCTCTACCATGACCTTCAAATCTTCTTCTTTTTTCTAATCATTCTCTTGAATACATGAAGGAGCTCTCTCGATCTATGATTTTGATGTCTGCTCTTCATCAAGTGCAGCCCATGATTCTGTGGTCTTCTCACTTGAATCTTCTTCTTCTAGATGTGGTCCTTCAATGATATGAAGAGAATCTCTTTTTTGCAATACTCTTCCTGATCTATGGTGAATAACATTGAGCTCAAGAGGAGATGTTTGGAAGTGTTGTACCTCAGCATTATAAGTGGAATGAGCTACTTCAATGTGTGGGTTTGGAAATGGTGGTACAAGTAGTTGAGTGGGAGTGTATATTTGAGATGGATGTCGATGGGGTTGTGGTTGTGGTGGAGGTGAATGGTAAGGATAACATGGAGTTTGGTATGGAGGATATTGAGGAAGATACTGAGGATATTGTTGATGGCTCTCATAAGTTCCTTGCCAACCTTGTTTCCAAGATTGGTTTTGGGGTGGAGATGACCAATGTACCAAGGAAAGAGTGTGTTCCAATTACTTTGAGGTGGATGTGCATAAGCTTGAAATTGTGGATTAGGCTCTTGCATCATATCAGGCTAAATAGGCTGCCATGGTCTCGTGGAGCTACATAACATAGCTGAATTGGTAATTGACTTGCTCCATTGTCCTCTTGGTAAAACTCATTCAACCTTGGTAATGATGGACAATGTTTAACATCATGTGATTCTACAACATAAATATCAACATTTTCTTTTCCTTCATCTTGCATTCTTAACATTTCTACTAGTTTTGTTCGATTTCTAAGAATTTTTGTTTTAAAATCATCAAACAAATTTCCAGGTTTAGCTTGACTTACCAAACTTGATGATGATTTACCTACTCTTTCTTTTCCTCTTGATATGTGTTTGCATGTTTCACAAATTTCCTCAAATTATAATTGACATACATCACCTCTACTCATGAGATTAAGGAAATCAATCCATTCATCCCTAATTTCTCTAAGTAAGAGTGTTTTTAGTGTGTCAGATCCTAAATGATGTAGGTTTTCCCTCTTAACATTATACATGAACCTCTCTATTAGATCCTCTAGACTCTCATATTCTCTTTGATTCATTCTAAAGATTTCTTCTTAAAGATCATGATATTTATATTTTTCTATAAATATATTTTGCATATCAATCCATGATCTTATTGAATTAGTCCCTAAACTCATGAACCATTTAAGAGCTCTATCCTTCAACGTTGCCGAAAAAAATCTTAGTTTTTGAGTTTTTAATAAGTAACCATAAGTTCTAAAACAATTTCAAATTCAAAGAGAAAGGTTTCCGGATCCTCTGACCTTAGACCATGAAATTTTGGAAGAAAAAATGGAGGGATGTTCTTCATGTGCACATTAACATTAGTATCATGAATGGAAAATCGAGAGGATCTTCCTCACTATCATTATCTCCATCCATTTCTTCTACATTATTTTCCATCTTCTTCTTCTACCTGCAAAAGTGAATGGTGATGTGGCTCTTACTGCACCACGTGATCAAATGGGGGGGGTGGTTTGGTGATGGAGAATTTTTGTTTTTGTTTTTATGATTCAATGAAAATACTAATGCAATGCACTTTTCTATTTTTGAGATATAATATGCCTAATGCAATTATTTTTTTGCTTTTGCAAAATGTAAAAATAAACGAATCAACTAGGGAAAAAACAATTCATACTTTGACACCTCCCCAACAATGGCACCAAAAATTGGTGCTGCTGCACGCACGGTTTGGACCAACTTGTGAACCTGGTCCATTCGGTCAGAGAGATGGGAATTTCATGAGTGATAACCTGGCGTCTCCGGATGATAGCGAGTTAGAATGTGAATGAACCTGAGCCTCGGTATTGCAACAAGAATGTTGGAAATCCCAAGGCAACCGACTTTAATTATCAACCCAGGGTTCGTACAAACTTCAGAGGTATTGACACTATATGTGTAGCATACAATGTGTCCTTCCTTTGCAGTTATGATGTAATGGAGTGCATGTATTGAAACCAAATCCTAAACTAATGAAATACTCAAAACGAAAACCTTAACCTATTGCAAGAAATAAAGTACAAGGAAAGAGACTGAAATCAAATGCTAAAACACACCAATTTCTAACTAACTACTAAGAGGCTTTGCTTAAAAAGAATGCTAAGTTAACATGTATGCAATCCTACTATCCTAAGCATGTAGATTCAAACCATCAAACCTTCTACTGTTGTGCATGTAAATGAATAAAATAAATCTATTTTTCTTTTTGTCTTTTTTTCATGTGAGAGTGTGAAAGCTAATCTCTTTCGGTGATGTCGCAAGGGGCTTGGAGATGATGGTGGATGGTCAGAAGGCTTGGGAGACAAGTAGGGACCCTTTGCTAGCTTCCTAGAGGATTTTTCCTCAATTTGGCCTTGAAACAAGATTTCCTACAGGATGTTACAAGATTTCCTACACGATCCCCTAGAAACCTTCAGGATCCCCTAAAAACCTACAAGATATAGCTGAGAGAAAAATGGTGGATGTTGAAGGTGATGGAAATCTTAGGGAAGGTGGTTGGTGGATTTAATGAGGTAAGAGAGTGCCTAGGACCACTTCAGAACTCAAAACCAATGTTGGGAGATGGCTAGATTTTCTCAAAAAGCTTGGAGAAGATTCCTTGTGAAATGATAAAATTGGTGAGGGTTTAATGAAATAAAGTGAGGATCATGGGTGGATGGAGTTGGGATGAGGTTACTGACTATGAAATCTCTCTATACTCCTGAAACACCTGCACTGCATCGAACATTGACATTTACCCAAAAATCATGCAAACAAGAAGAATTTCAATTATCTAAAGGAAATAGAATTTCATGAGCTAGTTGTCTACTTCATACATGAGGAAAACATTGTAGAATGATATAAAACATTGATGAGACCTAATGTAAGACTAAAGATAGAAGAAATGGAAATCAAATCCTAACCTTGAAAACTAGAAAAATGATGGCCTAAGTGTGGAACAAGAGGGTTAAGATGGTCATGATGGCATGGAGTTCAAGTAGAGGCCTAAGCCCAGCTTCAATGATGATTTTTCTGAATTCAAGCTCAAAACAGGCTTTCCTACAGGATGCTACAGTGATTTATTACAAGATATACATATTTACTATAATTCATCGAATGACAAAGCAAATCAAGTCCAAATTGGATAAGACAATTTTTTTTTTATTAACTAGGATGTCTGAGGTCCCCATTCCAAGTGGAATCACTTAGAAAGACCTCTTTTAACCCACGCAAAAAAATAGAAAAAACATTACTAATCGAAAATCTAGAAATTCGAGAACTACTGAGCTAGTAAATCTAAAAAATGGCTAACCTAATCAAGTGCAAATGCAATGGGGTAATTTTTCTTATGAACTAGAATGTTTTTTTTAATATAATTCTAGTGGAATCAACTCAATTGAAGCTCGTTATCATGCTCTAAAAAATAGCATAAATTTATTGTTCTTTGCCACAAAGGAGTTCCAGAAATCTAGAATTGGGAATAAGAAGACTAATACAAGTAGCTAAATGATTAATATGAACTTCCAAAGCTTTTATAAGGATGAAATAATCCTTGTGATCCTGCAAAAGAACTTGCATCAACCATTTAACTCAATCATACAACAAAAAATCATTAATACTAAATGTAGAAATATAAAGAAATAAAAACAAGAGATGCATGTGAATAAGAGGTGAAAAGAAGGAAATAAAATGATACGAAAGGGCTCTTAGGCTCCTGGGATGGCCAAGCCCAAGCAAACTCATAGACCTATGGAGAAGAACAAGATTTATAAGCTGAACATGACACCAATCTTCATTATTTTCATCAATAGAATTACATCCCTGCAAGAAAATACAATGGAGCTGCAAAAATACAAGCTCTCTCCACATTAACACTAATGAAAAATATATATCTAGAGGAAAATTCAACTTATTACTTATAAAAAATGATTAGGAATCATTCCCCATAAATGGAGGAAGCTTTCTCCACCAAAATCCCTTGATTAGTGTATTTGGTTCCCAATACTAGGAATCTTCATTAAATGGTAGGGAACACATTCCTAGATTTTCTCAATCATTGGAGTTCCACAATATGTTCCATAATTCCATGATATCTTGTTGATTTATTATTTATTATTGATCCTCCTCTAGTAGGGAGCAAGTCCCTAAATTATCTCCTCCTTTAATCTTCATAATCTCCCCAATATTCTCATAATATTTGACAAAAATAAATGATATTAGGCACAAATATGCAATTATTCATAAACCTTCCTACTGAATATATTAAAGTTTAAAATACATTATCTAATGCAGAAAGAGAGTTTTAATGTGTTGAAGGATGGTCATAGGCCTTAATTTATGTTTAATTTGATGGGCCTTAATTTATGTCTAATTTAGAGGCCCATCATACTCCCCTGCCAAAAGTGTTGCTCAACCTCTGAGCAACTTAGTGACCTCATTGTGCCCCATCCATGGCACTGATGACCTCTCTCTAGTGCATTAAGAATCTTGGCTATAAGTTCTACAAGGATAAGCCCAAAAACATCTTTGTGCAAAGAAAAATCACTATTTCTTGAGACCATTAGTTTGCCTTCTTCCCCTTACTCGATATGGGTTCTTGAATATTTTTCAGTTTGGCAAGGTCTTCCACACCCTTATCAACCTTCTATTACCTTGTTCCACCATTTGGACACCTCTAGCACCTTCAAAATGCATTTAGATGAGAACTAGGACATCCTATAGTAATTCCTGTCAAAACAACAAGAAACTATGTTAAAACTACAAGAAACCCTTTTTGAGCATAAATGTTTTCTGAGCCTAGGACAGAACCTCAACTTGACTCCCATGCCTTTTCCCCATTTTTAGGCCTTGGACAAAAGCTAGAAAGAGATTGGAGACCTATTGGAAAACATCTTTTCATCATTGCAATTTGAGTTTTCTTTTGATGGTGAATGCCTCATTTCCTTTTGTTGCCTTCTTCTTCTCTCTTATGGCCTAGATGACTACCTAATGGCCTTGGAGTTCTCTGTTTTGATTAGGTCTCTCTTAAGCTTTACCATCTTGGGGTTTAGGATAATTTTTTCATTTCTTCCTTCTTGTAGCAACATTTTGCCTTCCTAGAGTAGTCATTCTTCCTCTTTCAGGGTCTTCTAACTGTATGAGAGTGATGAGAAATGATGAAGAGGGATTGGATGATGATGCTAGGGCTCAAAGGGAGTATTGTAGGTTTGTAAAAATGGAGAGGATGCTTTGTTTATTTTATTTTTTTCAAGAATGAAATGGGATTGATGAATGATGAATAGAGAGTGAATATGAAGTGGATGGAGGGCTTGGAGTGTTGTGGTGACTTGTCCTTTGCAAAAAATTATTCTTTTAACTGTTGTCCTCATTCCTTGAAATCATCACCCTTCATAATTTGACTTTTCAACATTGCATGAGTGAAGAAATGAGCTGCAATTAACTAGTTGAAGGCAGCTAATACTGCTGACCTATCCTTAGCTTATAAAACCTCATCTCTGAAGCATTAACAACAAATTTCTAACTATAATATTATCAATAGAAGAGGTCATGAATATTGCATACCTATACCTACCTAATGGTTGTTGGAGAGACATGCATGTTGTTGTTGAGTTGATGTTGATGTGCAGGTGTCAGATGGTGATGTTGATGATCTTGATGCTACTGCTAAGCTCTAGAGGAAATCTTTTGACCTTTGGATATCCATGCTAAATCTGACTGGAAATCTCTGGCTACTTCATCATCATATCCCCTCAATTTTTCAAAGAAACCCATTCAATTGTGTCTTGTGAATATCTCTAGTACTAGAGGGTGCCAATGAATGCTCACTATTTTGATGGGTTCTCCCTGTCATTTTTCTCTGATGGATGGAGGTTTGTATATGTTTGATACCAAATTTAAAAATTCCGTGTATACAATTTCCTTATGTTGCAATCACTTTCAACAAAATAGAAGGGTTTTTAATGTTCCTTTCACTTGGAAAAATGTGGGAAAATGTAGAGTCTACCTCCTTAACACTACTTGATCAAACCAACCTCAGTCTTTCCCTTTTAAAAATACTCACTGCCAATCCTGTAGGTGTTGTTCTGTATCCTATAGGATCTCAGGGAATCCTGTACGTTTTCAATACAACAACTTGTTTTGTCCATATCTCCCAAATGGTAGGATGGATTGACCTAAAACTTTATGAGCCTATTTCCATAATCATTATACACCTCCCCATAAAAAAATTCGTTAAATGGATGCATGGATCTTCACAAAAACTAAAAATGGCTGAAGGTGATGGAAGTTGATTTCTTGGAAACCATGCATTATAATTTTCTAAAAGTTCTTGGCTGTGTTACCATCATTCATATGCATCTCCCTATGAAACAACTTTTTAAATGGATGCACAACTATCGAGAAAATGGAAAAATGGCTGTAGGTGATGGAGGCTGGTTTCTTGAAAATCGTGCACTAGTATTTGATGAAATTGCTTAAGCATGTTACCATCATCTATATGCATCTCCCCTTGAAACATCTTGATGGTTTTCAAGTTATTGCAAAAATGAATTTTTGCTCTATGTATCTTTGTATCCTGTAGTAAAATAGAGCATCTTGTAATTTTTAGGACAACAAGAAAACTGAATGGTAGTAGCTTGAAAATGATAAGTAGATGGTGAAAATAGATGAAGGTTATGGATTGGCATGGCCTTGGCCTTGTTGGAGCATTTCAGCAAAGGAGGAGAAAGTCAAAAAATGACTTCTTTTGAGTAGGCTTGATCAATTTTCCTTTTGGTACCAACTTGTTCTTGTTGCTTATAGAAGTTGAAGAGTACATGCATTCATCAAAGAGATGCATGGAACAAGGATTTCTTTTTTTTTCTTTCTCTTTTTCTTCTAGGCTTACTAGCCACCTCAATGAGGTTTTCAACTAGTACGTCTACCTAGGCACCTTAAAAGAGGTTTTCACCTAGGATCTTTTCTTTTTTTCTCTTTTTTTCTTTTTTCTAACCCATTGACTACCTCATGGAGGTTTTCAATCAATGAGCCAATCTAAGGCATCTTCAAGGAGGTTTTCACCTGAGATTTTTTCTTTCTTTTTTTCATTTTTTTTCTACCCTACACTACTTCAAAAATACAATCAATTTCAAGTATAAGAATACTTCCAATGGAGCCATGTGCACATCAATATGACAGACAAAATGATGTGTAGGCTTGAAATGTATGATTTGACATGTACCTAGATTTCAGAGACCAAATGATTTGACTTTTAAAGGATCAAGCATAGTTGAAGAAGAGAGTGATGCTACATCTTGTTGATTTTCTTGAACCAAACCTCAATATAACTTTGATGTCCTCTATTTTATTGCTTATCTGGATCATTCGTCATGTCTTCTTCTACCATGACCTTCAAATCTTCTTCTTTTTGCTGATTGTTCTCTTGAATACATGAGGGAGCTCTCTCGATCTTTGATTTTGATGTCTTCTCTTCATCAAGTGCAACCCATGATTATGTGGTCTTCTCATTTGAATCTTCTTCTTTTCGATGTGGTCCTTCAATGATATCAAGAGAATCTCTTTTTTTCAATACTCTTCCTAAGCTATGGTGAATAATATTGAGCGCAGGAGGAGATGTTTGGAAGTGTTGTACCTCCGCATTGTAAGTGGGATGAAATACTTCAATGTGTGGGTTTGGAAATGGTGGTACAGGTAGTTGAGTGGGAGTGTATATTTGAGATGGATGTGGATGGGGTTGTGGTTGTGGTGGAAGTGAATGGTAAGGATAACATGGAGTTTGGTATGGAGGATATTGAGGAAGATACTAAGGATATTGTGGATGGATCTCATAAGTTCCTAGCCAACCTTGTTGCCAAGATTAGTTTTGGGGTTGAGATGGCCAATGTTGCCAAGGAAATAGTGTGTTTCAATTACTTTGAGGTGGATGTGCATAATATTGAAATTGTGAATTAGGCTCTTGGATCATATCAGGCTGAAGAGGCTGTCGTGGTCCTCTTGGAGCTACATAACATAGTTGCATTGGCAATTGAATTGCTCAATAGTCCTCTTGGTGAACTTCCTTCAACCTTGGTAATGATGGACAATGTTTAACACCATGTGATTTTGCAACAAAAATATCAGCATTTTCTTTTCCTTCATCTTGAATTCTTAACATTTCTACTTGCTTTGTTAGATTGCAAATAATTTTTGTTTTAAAATCTTCAAAAAGAATTCCAAGTTTAGCTTGACTTACCAATCTTGATGTTGATTTACATACTCTTGCCTTTCCTCTTGATATGTGTTTGCATGTTTCACAAATTTCCTCAAATTATAATAGACATACATCACCTCTACTCATGAGATTAAGGAGATCAATACATTAATTACTAATTGCTCTAAGTAAGAGATTTTTTAGTGTGTCACATCCTAAATCATGTAGTTTTTCCCTCTTAACATTATACATGAGCCTCTCTATTAGATCCTCACAACTCTCATATTCTCTTTGATTCATTCTAAATATTTCTTCTTTAAGATCATGTTATTTCTATTTTTCTATAAATATATTTTGTATATCATTCCATGATCCTATTGAATTAGTCCCTAAACTCATGAACCATTTAAGAGCTTTATCCTTCAATGTTTCCGGAAACAATCTCAGTTTTTGAGTTTTTAATAAGTAACCATAAGATCTACAAACAATTTCAAATTCAAAGATAAAAATTTCCGGATCCTCTGACCTTAGACCATGAAATTTTGGAAGAAAAGATGGAGGGATGTTCTTCATGTGCACATTAAGATCAGTATCTTGAATGGAAAATCTGAGAGGATCTTCCTCACTATCATCATCTCCATCCATTTCTTCTACATTCTTTGCCATCTTCTTCTTCTACCTGCAAAAGTGAATGGTGATGTGGCTCTTACTACACCATGTGATCAAATGGGGGGGTAGGTTGGTGTTGGATATATTTTTTTGTTTTGTTTTTATGATTGAATGAAAACACTAATGCAATGCACTTTTCTATTTTTGAGATGCAATATGCCTAATGAAATTATTTTTTTGTTTTTGTAAAATGTAAAATGAAATGAATCAACTAGGGAAGAAAACAATGCATACCTTGACACCTCCCTGACAATGGTGCCAAAAAGTGATGAGCCTCGGTATTGCAACAAGAATGCTGCAACTCCCAAGGCTACCAACTTCAATTATCAACCTAGGATTCATACAAACTAAAGAGGTATCAAAACTATATCTGTAGCATACAATGTGTCCTTCCTTTGCAGTCATGATGTAATGGAGTGCATGTACTGAAACCAAATCCTAAACTAACAAAATGCTCGAAATGAAAACCTTAACCTATTGCAAAAGATAAAGTACAAGGAAAGGGACTGAAATCAAATGCTAAACACACCATTTTCTAACTAACTGCTGAGAGGATTTTCTTCAAAGGAATGCTAAGTTAACAAGTATGCAATCCTACTGTCCTAAGCATGCATATTCAAACCATCAAACCTTCTACTGCTGTGCATGTAAATGAATAATTTAAACATGTTTTTATTTTTGTCTTTTTTTCATGTGAGAGTGTGAAATCTAATCTCTTTTGGTGATGTGGCAGGTGGCTTGAAGATGATGGTGAATGGTCAGAAGGCTTGGGAGACAAGTAGGGACACTTTGCTAACTTCCTAGAGAATTTTTCCTCAATTCAGCCTCAAAACAAGATTTCCTACAGGATGTTATAGCTCAATGATTACTATGAACTTTCAAAGATTTTCCAAGGATGAAATAATGCTTGTGATACTATAAAATAACTTATATCGACCATTTAAATCAATCCTACAACAAGAAATCACTAATACTAAATGCAGAAATAAAAAGAAATAAAAACAAGAGATGCATGTGAATAAGAAGTGAAAAGAAGGAAAGAAAATGATACAAAGGGGCTCTAAGGCTCCTGGGATGGCCAAGCCCAAGGAAACTCATAGAACTATGGAGGAGAACAAGATTTATAAGTTGAACATGACATCAGTCTTCTTTATTTTCATCAATAGAATTACATCCCTGCAAGAAAATACAATAGAGGTGCAAAAATACACGTTCTCTCCACAATAACACTAATGAAAAATCTATATCTAGAGGAAAATTTGACTTGGTACTTATACAAAATGATTACGAATCACTCTCCATGAATGGAGGAATATTTCCCCACCAAAATCCCATGATTAGTGGATTTGGTCCCCAATACTAGGAATCTGCATTAAATGGTAGGGAACACATTCCGAGATTTTCTCAATCATTGGAGTTCCAAAATCTGTGCCATAATTCCATGATATCTTATTGATTTATTATTTATTATTGATCCTCCTGTAGTAGGGAGCAAGTCCCTAAATTATCTCCTCCTCCAAGTCTTCATAATCTGCCCAATATTCTCATAATATTCCACAAAAATAAATAGTATTAGGCACAAATATGAAATGATTCATAAACCTTCCTAATGAATATATTAAAGTTAAAAATACATTATCTAATGTAGAAAGAGAGGTTTAATGTACTGAAGGATGGTCATAGGCCTTAATTTATGTTTAATGTAGAGGCATGGGCCTTAATTTATGCCTATTTTAGAGGCCCATCACTTATGTCTTTAGTTATTCTACTCCAATCTGTAGAAAGGTCGAACCCAAAATAGTACACACACATGTTGGGTAGCAGAAGCCCTGTGTAACAGTCATGAGGCACAAAGCCCAAGATTTTGGGTAAAGTTAGGGTAAAGACTCCACGGGATGCATGAAGCGCGAAGTGTAATAGGTTGAGTCAAAGGGTAGTCTGCCCAAAAATAATGTAAAGAAATGTAAGTAGAGTCTGCCCACCCATGGATCGTGGGCTAGGGAAATGTATAAATAGAGCGAGGCTCTATGGGTAGAGGTAGCTAATTTTTGTTATATGATTTTGGGTTTGAAATGTAATGGGTTTTTGAGGAGAATAGTCTGAAGCATTTGTAAGTCTGAGTAGAGGGTTTGGGTAGTGGATAGAGGCTTTGTAGCTGTGTGCGCAGAGGCTTGGAAGAGTCTGTAGCTATGTGCACGGACCCTTGTTGCTGAGTGCCCAAGGCAGATCTAGATGT
The DNA here is from genome assembly GCA_000404065.3 of Pinus taeda. NCBI lineage: Eukaryota > Viridiplantae > Streptophyta > Pinopsida > Pinales > Pinaceae > Pinus > Pinus taeda. The sequence goes on from APFE030514916.1 coordinate 17,078, forward strand.
ATTGGTGAAGAAAGTGAATAAAGATAAGTTGCTTCTATGATTTTGTGTTAAATCTGAATTATCGCAAATCTGGCTTGTTGTATGGTTGATCTGATTATTTAATCGTTGCGCATATGCTTACATTTCGAATACATGTGAATCTGGGTTTAATCTAAGTACGCGAAATGGTTGAATCTACTAAATGTTTGCTTAAAGACCCTGCTAGGTAGATCTAATTTACAAACACTTCCTCCAATAGATTAGATTTGTAAACAATGCACTAATAAAAAGTAAGAATATTTATGGATCCTCACGAATACAGAGCATCGCGAAGCTGCAGAATGGTGCGTGAAACCTCCAGACCACATCTAGACATCCCAAGGGTGTGGAAACTTCGTTCCAACATCCTCCCCTGCTACCTCAGGTGAGACCTCAGTTTGCGCTCCGTAGGCTATTGCTGAAAGGGCCAGTAGCTGCGGGATGTTTTGGCTAAATAGCTCTTCCAAACCTGGGTCAGGCCCATATAAGCCAACAAATGGTTCTGTTGCTAGGACTAGGATCTGCCTAGGGGTGTCTAATGTGGAAACACTGGAATCCTACAAAGAAAGAGCTTGAAGAGTGGTGGGATTGAAGCTTCATGAGTTCGCAGTTCAGGAAAACAGAAACTCACGGATATCGGAGGAAGATTGGTTGGACCGCTATATATTCATAGATATACACGAGATCTTCTTCGCAACATTTCCTATAGAATTGTACGAGTGGATCACGAACTAGTGCACAGGCTAGAAGTCACCGAAGATAAACTCACACATGTGGTAGATCACTAGTTGGATCGGATCATAGGAGGGTTTATCACTGAATTCGCAATAGATACAACCATGAGTTAGAGTGAAGTGGAAAGGCAATTTCTCCAACGACCGCGGGGTAAGTATATCAAATCATTGAATACTTGGCTGAAGATGTTGTTGTGTCAAAAATATATTATGCACGTATATTGATGTTTGGATTAATGCGAAGCAAAAGGGGCTATCGAGGAGCAAGAGGAGTAGAGAACAACCCTCTGATTTCTATCTCACGAGAGAGCGAGGAGGATCTCGCGAGGTTCTCACCAGGACATGTCGTCCGATTGATTAAGGAGTGCTTCCCACTGATACCACCTCTGTCCACACCACCACCACCTGTGTCACCTACATCAACCCCATCCACACCGACACCAACTCCACCCTCCCCAATGCCAAAAGTTAGGATGGCAAGTGCAGTACATTTGCCAAAATTCAAAGGTGTAGGAAATGAGGATCCAAGCCAATTTTGGTTTGTGATAAGATTTGTATGGGACACTCAGGTCATCACAGATGATAACATCAAGAAGGCTACCTTAGTTAGTGTGTTGCAGGACCGCACGTTGACCTGGTACATGAAATACTCTAGTGATCATCCAAATGAAGGAATAACAACAATATAGGAGGCACTAAATAAGGAATTTGGTCAACCAAAGTCGAAAGCATAGTTGGTTGTTGGGTTCAAAGAAATAGCAATGTTTCCTGGAGAAACTCCGTGGGATCTAGATTAGAGGTTAAAGAGTACCATTCGCAAGGCAAATATGACACTGTCAGATGCGCAGCACTGTGCTTAGTTTGTCGTGTCACTAACACCAATCTGAGAACAGCTTTGTCACAACAAAAGATCTCAACCCAGGCCGAAGCATTGGAGATAGCAATGAGGTTGCAAAAAACCCCCATATAGGACCCAGGGTTGGGAGTACAACAAATCCAAGCACAAATTCAAAACTTATTTCTAGAAATGTGAAGCTCGAAACAGGGGTAGGCGCCTCAAACAAAAGTATGGGAAGGGGTGTGATGTATCAAACGTAAAGGCCAGGGCCACGATAAGTACCACTGTTCGATCTTCGCAGACTATGGGACAACGGGGGGACCAATACTATTGTGACCAATGGTACAAGCGGGGCCAAGCACGGTGGCCGCCCTCTGGTGCGCAATCTGGCAAGTGGGAGGAAAGCACGCCACAAACAATTGTCATCTATTGCAGAACTTCAGACAAACCCCCCCTCAACAGCGATTTTGTAATTTTTTTAGGACGGTGGGTCATGATGAAAGGAATTTCCACAGTTACGAGATGTTGATGGATTGACCACCTGCGTATAGGATGCAAATGGAGACGTGTGGGTCAGATCCGACCTCACCACTCGCGCGAGGGGGATTCCAAGGATGCGGACAGGGCCGCGGAGGAATGGGACCTGGACAAAGATGAGGACAATTAATCTGCTGTAACTATGGAGGACCAGGGTATTATGTGTGGGACTGCACAAACCCGACAAAGGCCTGTTGCTCGTCTTGCTACCAGTTTGATCACGATGCAATCGATTGCCCCATGCTGATTGCTCAAATTCAGGAAAAGGGGGTGCTCCCAGCTAACCCCACTCAAAACATCCAAATGATGAAGGCTAACCATGCGCAAAAGATCCTAACGTAAATATGATGCTCAGAAGTGGTGCAACCACCAGGGAAGACAAGGGGAAGAAGCCGGAAGAGGATAAATGGGTCCGTAAGGCTCCCACAAAACAACCAGAATTTTATTTGGCACGAGTAAGGGAAACCTTTATGGAAGCTAAAAAGAACTTCACAGAACCATCTACTCCGGGTAGTAAGGACCAATTGGGACCAGAACATGACACTTCTCTGATAACTACCTTCTTAGAAACATGTATGAAGCTACTTAGGGATGCTAAAGCGGTGAAAGGGCTACAAGAGCTAATAACTAGATGCACAAGGGTGGACGAACCGCGCATGGTCCAGAAATTGGGAAAACAAGCGTTGCGCACTGGCCAGGAAATGTGACTAACTGTCTAGATTGGAGACTATGAGATGGACCAAATTGTTTTAGATTTGGGCTCCGATGAAAATTTCCTACCAAAACAAACTTGGGAATGCATGGGTAGGCCTATGTTGCAATGGTCCCCAATCCAATTGTGTATGGCTAACCAACAAAAGATTCTACCTATTGGAAGACTGCAAGGGGTTACAGTGGACATCGATGGCGCTAGCACGCAAACTGATTTTGAGGTCATCGAAATTGTGGATGACAGTAACCCATATCTGGCGTTGTTAGGAATAGATTGGGCAACAGATATGAATAGAATCATCAACCTCAAGAAACGAAAAATGATCTTCGAAAAGAAATCTCTCCACGTAGTAATTCTGTTGGATCCAGCTGAAGGGGCATGATGTACTGAACCTATGCATGACGAAGACAGTGTTGGGGAATTGGACTATATCTACCAGATCACAACACAAGATCAGGATAGGGTGAATCCAATAGCAGACGATCGACTCTCATGGGACCGTGATAGCTCTTGCACATTGGACTCGGATGAAGAGGTTGAACGATGGTAAAACCGACTGCATGAAGTAACCACATTAAATTGTAATAGGATGGTTACAATAGGAGCTGCAGATCTGCCAGCTGAGGAGATGGCCACGGAAGCTGTAGAACCAATTGAATCGATGAAGTCAAAATCCACTCCATTGGGAGTATCTGCGATAGTACCCCATGTAACCATGGCTTCAGGAAGAGGTGCAGTCTCGACAATGTGAAGGAAGAAGCATGGAGGTCGCAGACAGGCACATGCATGGGTTACCAACCAAACTACGATAAGCAGCATGAAGCAACTCAATTCGCTAGCAGCCGGTGAAAGGGTCCGCAAGTACTCAAAGGGAAGCACACATAGCGGCCGTCCAATGACACAACCTTACTGGAAGTTGCAGATACCACGGGTTAGATGGGCATGTAATAGGCGATGGAAGAAAGCTCAGAGGAAGCAGGGTAGTCGCAAGCCTTGCGATGATAGCAAACTATGGGCACGACCGAAAACCGAAAGCGTGATGCAAGGAGATGGACTCAGCAGAATGCCTTGCCGCGATGCTCACAGAAGCTCAGCCCCTCTGCACATAAGGCGATTCAAACTGGGTAGGAATACTACCAAACAAGACCGAGTTGTGACCTTGCTATCATGGTTGTGCCCACACCCTCGGAAGAACACTTCCCCCCCCCCAACGGCGAGTAACGAAAAAACAACTACCCAAGTGCTCGAGCAGTGCTCGCAGCCCGGGCTGGTAGGGAAATTACGACATCGTACCAGAGGTGCAAACACCTGACTAGCAGTTGACACTACAGTCTCAGCACCCCAAGTAGTTGAAAGAAGGTGTGGTACTATAAACAAGTTTGCGGGAAACCAACACAACGAAATGATTCTCTCCCAAGTTACTCAGCCCACTCGGTCGCAGTTGTGCCCGACGGATAATGCTACTGTGCGAAACAGTCAAGATATGACCATTAGCGCCACTATTCATGACAAGGATGTTACGTATGGTAGGAATGAGCAGGCGGTGGACCATTAAGACGAATGTTCTGAGTCAGATCCGCAAATATTTTCCGATGGAACATTGGTACTAAACTGGAAAAGGTGGGTAGGGAGTTTTTCAATGTTACGACTTTAATTCATGACCTGGGGATGACATAGGCATAACTGGCACTATGAATCAGAAAAGAGAAGCAAGCAATCATTTACCATACAACCCATGAGTACCATGGCTAGAACTCGAGCATGGTTCACGGAAGAAATGCAACTGCATCAGGAAGAACCAGAGGGTGTGACTCGGGCTCTTGAGGTTCCAAAATCCCCACGAACCCTGCGACGGAAGAAGAATAGGTAGAAGACTGGAATAGTTTGGGCCTCATCACGATTCAACAAACAATCAACATTCGATAAGAGCAAAGTCGTTTCCACTGAACCTGACGAGGACGACGACGATCTCCAAGAGCTGCTTGACCAGATTGACGCATAGGCCAAGGAGGAAGTGGATGTGTTCTAGCTCCCATCATTACCTCCATATATTTCTCTATGGAAAGGGACAACCAAGCCACCCAAGGACTTAGACATTGCAAAGGCTGAGCTTCAAGCCCCGCTTCTTTCGGATGAAATAAGGTTCAAAGGCTTGCCACGGGGGTGCGTTCTGAGCCTCAAGTTTGAAGATTGGGACATTTCCAACAACGATAAGTTCCCTGAGTTGGCGGAAGACATGTTATTATCGTAGCCATGGCTACTAGGTGTGGAGAAGGTAGGACTCCTCAACCTCAGATGGCTACCTCACTACCACCGCGTGTCTATTACCACATTTGTGATCTGGCAGCTACTTTGTCTCATACATGATGGGTTCCTCTGGTTGGAAGAACCGATCCCAATCACGGCTGAATTAGTCCACCGAATCATGCACCTGCCACTGAAAGGGAATGACCCCACCGATATCGCACGAACAAGCAGTGAGGTAGGCCTCGTCGAAACAGTGAAGACGAAATACCAACTAGAGAAAGGAAAGCACATATATGTCATAGCCAACATCAACAACCCTGTTGTATGCGTGGCTACTCGGCTCCTCGCTGGTAAACTCATGAGGAAGTGTTACACAGATGAGGTACCTGCTTTTGTCATTGTGCTGGCCAAGCAGTGTGTCGAAGGAGTTCAGTTCAATTGGGCATAGATTTTATGCAACGAATTCTTGACCAACTATCAAGAAGCACAGGACAAAGGTAAGACATTTTATTATGCGTGGTTTCTTTTGACAATCCTCTTGGTTACAGGAGAACTACCATAGGATAGCCAGTGCCTAGCATTACAGATGACCTACCTGAGGCAGTACAGTATATTGCGCTATGCAGTACAAAGGATGCGACAAGGGTTTCTGCAATCTGGGCATTTTGGACCTCTATGGAAGGGAAGATAAGGACATGGATTGCTTGACGACCATGAATGTCTCCCACAATCTACAATAATTTCCAGAGCATGACCAAGTTTAAAGCTGACATGCATCACTTGTATATCCAGGCACAGAAAGATTTGAAACGATCATGGGTCACACTTCTGTTCATGGCAACCGATGAGGCAATCTATGCAGTCTTAGAAGCATGGCCCCTCAAACGGCATGCTTCAGACAAGGCCGTTCTCGACCAAATTTCCACACAATAGCAGAGGAAGGACCGTCAGCAGTGGCTCATGCAACTAGCATAAAAGGCATGTCGGGAACAATAGATGGCTTTGCAGCAACAGGCTCCCACAAACCCACTGGCAGAAGAGACCATAGCAGATCAGGAATTGGATTTGGAACAAGAAATAGAGATGCAGGGTCACATGGACCAGGTCAAGTGGTCGCACGGACAGGAATCACTGACTGCTCGGAAAAAGTCCAAAATAGCGAAGGTTTTGGAGAAAGAATTCACTGACAACAGCCCGCCAGCAAGCGATACCACCACCAGTGCACTAACTGATCTAATTACAAAGCAAACAACTCTGCTGGGAGAGATCCGCATGCAATTGGAGGCATTACAGGTGCGACCTCTGGGTAGGGTCAACCTAGTAAACGATACAGCCACCGCCGAGTAGATGGGGTGTGCGCTCATACCGAACACTTTACTGTTGCCAGCTGGTGCTATCCTAGTCGAAGGCACAGGTAGTGAGCATAGTTGGGAATTAAATCTGGCCGCCCTATCCAACGGGATACTCTACAACCTATAGGAAGGAATCATTAATGAACTTCGGGCCAGGGAAGGTTGTGCCCTTCACACTTTAGCGGAGCAAAAGGCCAAGTTAGAATAGGTCAATCTCTAGCAAGGTAACTTCATTGGACGTTATCAGGCAGTAGAACAAGCGGTGGCAGAAGCATGCAGCACGGTACTGGAGTTAGCTATCCCCTAGGACCTTCCAATAGTTACTAACATTCAACACATGGCTGCAGGAGTCTGCACGGCCCAAGAGGTGGCCGCAAAAGCACAAGGGGAACTTACTTTACAAATTACAAAGTTACGACTCCAGGCACAACAACCTCTAGTAGATCACGCATGACGCCGTGCAGAAATCAAGCAGGATTGGAAACAATGAGGTGCGTTGCTCGTGACTATTTGGGACTCCTAGATTAGTCTATTAGTATACTCACATCTCTCCAGGAGGACCCAACCATACAACGAGTGGAAGCTAAGGCATGAGAGCTACAGCAGGCCTATGACACAACTTGCGGGGCTGCACAAATGGTCCCTATCACACAACGGTGGGCCAAAATGAGAGAGGCCCAGGCTCTCAAAGCCCAGATGGACGCTGCGCGGCAACAATAGGCAGAGCTTAAAGAACGCATCCAAACCTGGCTCGATGAAGCATTTGGCGTCTCTACAATGGTCGAAGGCAAGTTAGCACATATGCAGGCAGTATGTGATACCGAGCAAGCATCTGCAAATGACACAGATGCATCATTTACTTGGTTGGAACAGGTACAATGGATCACCGTAGAATTCATTGACGAAACACACGTCGTGTAGAAGTTGCTAACCGACCTCCGTGAGAAGATTGCTTCCCCATCCAAGTGACTTGGGACAAGTCATGATGATTGTGTTGGGGGACTGTAGGGTAGCAGAAGCCCTGCGTAACAGTCATGAGGCATAAAGCCTGAGATTTTGGGTAAATTTAGTAAAGAATCTGCGGGATGGGGGGAGCGCGAAGTGTAATAGGTTGAGTCAAAGGGTAGACCGCCCAAAAATAATGTAAAGAAATGTAAGTAGATTCGGCCTGCCCATGGTTCACGGGCCAAGGAAATGTATAAATAGAGTGAGGCTCTATGGGTAGAGGTAGCTAAGTTTTGTTATGTGATTTTGGATCTGAAATATAATGGGTTTTTGAGGAGAATAGTCTGAAGCATCTATAAGTCCCAGTCGAGGGTTTGGGTAGTGGATAGAAGCTATGCAACTGTGTGCACAGAGGCTTGGAAGAGTCCGCTATGCACAGACCCCTGCAGCTAAGTGTGTAGGGCAAATTTGGATGTATTGGTGAAGAAAGTGAATAAAGATAAGTTGCTTATGTGATTCCATGTTAAATATGAATTATCGTGAATCTGACTTGTTGTATGGTTTATCTAATTGTTTAATCATTGTGCATATGCTTACATTCGAATACATGTGAATCTGGGTTTAATCTAAGTACGCGAACTGGTTAAATATGTTAAATGTTTGCTTAAAGACCCTGCTAAGTAGAGCTGATTTACAAACACTTCCTCCAATAGATTAGATCTATAAACAATGCGCTAATAGAAAGTAAGATTCTTTCTGGATCTGTGTGAATACAGAGTAGCGCAAAGCTGCAAAACGATGTACACAAGCTCCAGACCACATTTAGACATCCCAAGGGTGCAGAAACTTGGTTCCAGCACCCTCCCGTACTACCTTGAGTGAGACCTCAGTCCGCGCTCTGTGAGTTGTTACCGAAACGGCCGGTAGCTGCGGGATTTGTTTGTCTAAATAACTCTTCCAAACCTGGGTCAGGTCCATATAAGCCAACAACACAAAAACAATTCACCCTCCATTAAGGAGTTTATGCTTTCCATTGGCCCTACGATAGATGCATGCATTCCAAAGCTGGACTTGTGCGGTTTGAACCAGTGAATTCTATATTGTTTTTTGGAATTATATTATTATTTTCTTTCAAATCATCTCTCGAGCTTTTCTTTTATCCAACACTGCTAGAACCTACAATGTCCACATGCAAATCTTGACGATAACACAAGTTTTAATCTATAAATTATTATATCAATATTCTTAATTACATAGCCAAAATTTGTGATAGGACCAAAAGGATGTGAAGTACTAATTGAGTGTGGTTATTGCATCCTTAGTCATGGGAACCACCATAGAATATGAAGGCTGAGAAGAGCATAACAATGGAGTCGTCTACGGAGGTGCAGGAATTGCCCGGACGACCAAAAGTGGCTGGAATTCAAGCAAATTTTTGTCAAACAATCTTGTAGTTGCAATGTTTGAATCATGTTTTTGATGGTGGAAATGGATTCAGCACCATCAAAAACCTCTAGGGCACATAAAATTATGAAGTTTGATAGCCTTTACTTGGATTTACAAAAATTCCTGTCATATTTTTTCAAAATATGGCTGGAATTTCCATAACTTTCAAGGCAAAAAAGCATAATTGTTAGACTACAACCATAAAAATGCATTGAAGATGAGCATTGGATGTGGAGAACAAATTCGGACTGTAGATGAAGCTACGTTGAAGAGTCATCTTAATGGATGAGGATCCATCAAGATTATGTCCAATTGTTGTTGCTTTATGATGCATGGACCACGAGACCTGTGTGTATAGATATCACATAGAGTCCTTGCATGAAGTGTGTAGAGCTTAGCAACATGGACAAATGATAAGAAACTAGCCAAAACATGAATTTTGTCTTAGTCTACCACAACCCATATCAAGTTGAAGATTTATAAACATGAACCACTTCTGCATTGGATTCTTTAGTAGTGGACAAATATGGGTGTTTTTAATGCGGGGAATTTTTTGGATCAATTTTACTTAGAAATAATGGAGAAAGTTGTTGTATAGATTATTGTATCTTTCAAATTATTATTTTATTTAGAATTTAGTTCATATTATTGGGGAAAGTGTTTGATCTCCTTAACTAAATGTACTCTTATAAATTTGTATTGTTTTTTTTTATCATTAATGAGAGAACCTTAGGGACTCCTAGGGTTGTGGCAACCACAGCGAATCTTCACTCGACGTCTGCAGAGTTATGTTCAATTGGTTTTGTCTTCTTAATTTTATCCTAGTATCAAAGTTGTGAGTTGTGAAGCTGCTCCTGTGCTTACGAGAAAGGTATGCATGTTTGATATGTTTCCCGTGGCTGGAAAATCAAATAAGTTTGTTGTGGTATTGTTTCGATGGAGCCCCATAGACCTCAAAGAGGGTTAAAGGCAAGGAAACCCTAATGCAGAAGGAAGCCTTGAGAATGTTGATTCCTATTCATAGTCCATGTTAAGGTCAATCGATCATCATTGTTGTGTTAATCGATTACCATTGTTTTGATTACTGTCACATCAGATCACTTGGAGATTGCAGGGCCAATCAGCCCATGCATTAAAAATTTGTGTTGTTTCCCTTCTGCGCATGGAGAAATGTGAGAGGGAAAAAATAACCAACCTACCATAGGGCATTTAATTCCCCTATGGTAGTTGGTTCACATAAATGACCCCATAGCCCGATTTGACAGGAGCAGTCAGATTCAACGAGGCTGGCCCGCCTGTCGCCAAACTAGCAGTACTTGGGGTGCCATGCTGGCACAAACATTCACGCATGAAATACATTCAAAATTTGCCAAAAATCAAAACCTCCTCCACTGCCCAAACAGAATCCTCCTCTTCCCGAATAGAGTATCATCGTGCGAGCCTACTTCGCCTTCGAACATTGCCCTCACCTGCAAACCACCCATAGCCCTCATCGTGGAGACACACTACCCTACTACATTGCTGAGATGCAATGAGGTACCCATGCAGCAATGCTTCCCCCCTTTAAATTTGTTAAATACTGCTAACCTTTTGCTTGAACCTGCCCCTTTTAATTTATCATGCACTACTCTATAATTTTTGTGAAACGAGTCTTTCTTACTGAACTTTACCACTGCAAGAAAAACTCGGCTTCCACATTATGGATGAAACTTATGTTAGTGTTGGATTGTTAATGAGATGTGGTATAATGGGAAAGGAAGAAATTATTCAACTCATAAATATAAACCCATACTTGTTACATGGTTTCTTAATTTCCTGTGCAAGCTTTGTGGAGCATTTTGTAGTGCTGAAAAATAAAAAATAAAAAATCTTGTGGGGTCACGTCCTGAAGAAATTGTTCCTTTCATCCATGTCTTCTTTGTACAAAAGAGCACTTGAATTTTTTTTTTAGCTATCCCCATGTACCAGAGAAATGGCATTTGTTTAAAAAATTGTATTGGAATACATAGGGTGGCCACTTTAATTACTCACCCCCTTTTTGGTTTTCATCTACAGGGACTCAAGGGCCAACGATTCCCCATTAGAAAATCTAGTGCCTCCATATTCGTGAGCTCCAGAGAAACTATATATTTGTCTAAGTTTCGATATATGATTAACGTTGATAACACCATGAGATGTATAAATGTATGTTGGGGTAACTATTAGCAATGAGAATAGTCCTTGGTCTCAGCAAAACAAAAGTTGCCTTGATCCATGATCCATGATTATACATTTTTAAGAAAAGGACTACTAGCTTAGTCCTAAATTGAGCACCTTATGCTTGATTGAGTGCGCCCTCATGTAGGGTTACCATCACTAAAATTCAGTTTTCAACATAATCTCCTCTGTTGGATAAATTTATTTTTGATATGCATCTGACCCTTTATGAAATTACCTTTTGTAGCAAAACCTTCATTTATGCTTGTTGGAAAATTTGAAAGTCTAAAGTTTTCCTTCTGCCAAATCCAGACAATACCACATTCAAAGATTTTCTACAGTGCAGTAGTCTCAACAAAACCATACTGCAAGATTGTTTAATAGAGTAACCTCTAGAAGGCTTCAGAGTTCTCATCAAAAGTTGCATAGAAACCTGAATTATCTAGTTTCTAAAACAATGCTTATGGACCACATTGAAAGTTGTACAAACAACACAGAAATGGTAGTGAAGGTTGGACGGTTGTTGAGACTGAAAGATAAATGACTATTGTTGATGCTTGATAGACAAACACATTGTTAGCGATATTCAGAAAACATGTTGTGACAAGGATACAAGATGACCATAATTGCAACTTGAGTATATTGTTGGTGTGATCTACCTAATATCTGAGAATGGCATGACCTTGAGGATGTTTTGTACTAACTTAAATACAAAAAATGTAGAAATAGTGGGTGGGGAATGGGGGAGGATGTTTCTATTAGCATAGTTGTAACTTTTGAGAAGATTCTTTGGCGAAAATCACATAGAGATACTTTTGTCGATGCGTTTCGAACCAACTAGTGTGGTTCATCATTAGGACAAGTTGAGTGAGCAGATCTCACATTGCACATTAAATAGATAGGGCAGAATATCCAATGACCCAATTTTTTAGACAGGTAACGGCTAGAATGACAACAGCTAGATTGGACCAGGAAACGGCTAGTTTGACTTTGATAAGGGGTATAAACTTTATGGATCTCTGATGAAAAGAGCTTAGAGGAGGAGAAATCCCATCTCCTTAATGTCTTTGTTGAGAACGGTTATAGTAGGCTCATGGGACAAAAGGCTTTCCTCAAAGTAGCTAAGAATTCGTCAACCAGAAGAGGACCTAAAAAATAGATTCCTGGTGTCCATCTTCCGTTTGTTCAAGGGACCACGGATAGGATTGCTAGGATTCTTAAGAAGAATAATGTCCCTGCCACCTTTAGACCTCTTAACACCATTCGTAAGTCCCTCAGATCTGTGAAGGATCCTATTGACCCCAAGGACATGAAAGCGGTTTATATTTTCCTTGTTCATGTGGGATCCTCTATATTGGTGAGACTGGTCGCTCCATTAATCAAAGGATTAGTGAGCACGCAGCTGATCTTAGGCATATGAGAACCAATTCTTCCACTTTAGCAGAGCATGTGGAGAAAACCAATCATCATGTCTGCATCGAGGAAGCGAGTGTGATTTCTAAAGTGTCACAATTCCATCACTGGAAATTTAGGGAAGCCCTTGAGATTGAAAAAAGGCCGAACAATCTCAATAGAGAGGATGGCTAGGAGATCAGTAGTTGCTGGGTCCCCGCCCTCTCCTCCTAGTCGTTGTCTTCCTTTCTTCCTCTCCCTTAAATAAACTATTAATTAATTTTTAATATGATAATATTTTTCGAACACTTGAATTCTCTAATATTTAAAATAAAAAAGAGCCCTCTTGGACTATTAATTGGAACTTAATTTAACTTTATTATTAATTTATAAAATTAAATTAAAACTAATCTATTTTATAATTAACTAATTTAAAATTAATATATTATTTTTCACCCATAAATAGACTATTAATTAATTATTGTAATATGTTTCTTGTTAGCCTCCTGCTGCAGCAGGTTACTCATATTTCATGATTGGCAATTTTTATAGGCCAAATATGTCATACTTTGCATGCTGCAATGCTCCATATTTGCTAAACAATCACCAAGGAAAGAAGGCTACTCAAAGTCCACCTTCTGCAGGCTAATTTTGAAGATTTACTTCATTTTTGTACAAGTCTTAGTTAAAGGGAGGTCCAAACAGCCTAATCTTGGTCTCCCTAGGTTTCAATTTCCTGTTTTAGAATATAGAGAATGAAAATCTGTCCAAATAGCTTAATCTTGGCAGATTCTTAGATAGGTAGAGAATCGAAGGAGCCCAACTGCTTAATCTGGGCCCTTGGAAGAAATAAGGGTAGTTTGTAGATAGGAAAGCATAAAAAAGAAAAATTGAAATGTTGGGTCTGCAAGTCTAAGTGCACCCGAACCAAAAAGAAGAAAAAATGTTAGGCAAAGGAAACTGGGTAGGTAGTTTGAGGTTGTTGAAGGTTGATTTGTGACCAAATCCACATTTCTCAAGTGTTACATTCATCCAGGTCACAGTCATCAGGCAGTTCATGTGAAGAAGCTCAAATCAGGCATAACTAACTTCCCTTTCTTCCTCTTCCCCTAATCATTCACTAACTTCCCAAAAAGAGGTCAAGATCAGCTTGACATCTCTTAGTTTCATCATTTTCCACGTCATTTAGCCTGGGTGAAGATCTGCTTCACTCAAGGAGGATCCATACTTTCTCTATAAGGTTCTATCTCCCTATTGAAGCCTAAGATCTCTGAAACTTAGCGCTTTCTTATCATCTCCATATTAACTACTGACATTATTATTTAACTTCCTATATTTTCCCCATCCCCCTACTAAAACTATGTAAATAACCCCCTTATGTAAATATCCCCTGCCCCTGGCTGAAAATAACCATAAGTACCCCCGAGAATTGCTCAGTTTATCTGCAACTTGGCAAGAACCCTCATGTTGCCCCTTCAAACCATCTTCTAATGCAACAAACTCCTTCCAAAGTATAAAATCCCCTTTTTTAGGTTATCGGACCCCTTTCGAGGCCTCAAATACTCTCCAAACGCACATACTCGCTCCTTCTGATCGCAATAAACCCTTGCCGATTTCCTTAACATTCTTCTGATCCTAGTGAGCCATCTCGCATCGCCATATCACAATATTTTTACCACATAGGTGTACCCCATTCCGTGTTGCCCGATGCGATATCGCGATATCGGCGATCGGCAATCGCAAGCATCACATTTTCAAAATGAATACTGTCTCGTTCTCCGCCGATGCGATATTGCAATCGCATCGGAAGAAGTTTATCGCGTCGCAGTAACATATGAATTGCCCTGCCACGTCACTTGGCTGACGTCATCCACTGTATAGCTGACTTCATGCTGATGTCAGCAGCCAGAAAACCGAAAATTCGTGCAAGCGCAAAAGTCGAGCTTCGGAGCTCTGGAATCTTTAGGGAATATTTTGATTCCTTGGCCCGTTTTGCACCGAAACTGCCCGAAATTGCCCGATTTTGCCAAATTAAACTGATTTGAAGATAGGAAGAGACCAGAGACAGAGACTAAAGAGTATCAAATCAAATTTACAGAGAGAAAGCATGTCAAAGAGTATCAGAAAGCGGTGGGGACCATCAATGTAGCGGCGAAGAGTATCAGCAAAGATCTTAACAGTGGCCCAAAGCAGGTGAAAATTAAATACCTTCCAGCAAAGTCAAAGAAAGGGGTGAGGCCAATCAAAACTCTCAAATCACAGTTATTGCACATTTAACTCACACCAGAACATAGCTGCAAATCCCAAAGCATAGTTATTCCAGCAATACTGCATCGAGCCTCCAAGAGCCACATTGCACTCCTTTTGATTTCAGCTGCCTCTAGCGCAGCCCAAAGGACCTACCTGCATTTAATTCCAGAGACAATTAGGTTTCTAGAAAAAGCTTTTCCTGCAGACCTATTTAGGTCAATTGTAATAAATGACTTCAGATATTTTGCTTATATATACCACCCTGAAAGATGGGGTTGGTTGGTTGGTTGGTTAGTCGAGCAAGTTGCTTAATCTTTGGTACTTCGACATTTTCCTCAAGCAGAGACCCGCACTGTAACTGTCATATTTTCTATAATCAAAGACTGTTGAAAGCATGGATTCTGAAACTGTTTGATGTGTAATTGGCTGAGGAGTGATTGTGGAATTCCTGTGCTTCTACATGGTTCAATAAGTGTTTCTCAACTCTGTTAGTTTTTCATGTTTTGTTTTATCACCATTCCGCCATCTAAGTTGCAGAAAAAAAGAATAGCTTAGGATTTGTTTAACTGCACCTTAGGCTCAATTTCTGCAAATTTTTCATGTTTTCATCAGAAATAGTTATGAACATGCATACTTAAATGATCTTGTTTACACTGTTTCTTTCACATATGAATGAGAGTTTAGGAATTCTTAACTGCTCCTAGATAACCATTCATTCACTTCTCCTCCCTGTCAGTTTGATGAAAGATTCTCCTTTGCCTTTCATCCCTGATCATCATTCCATCCTTTCAGTAAATTGATAACTGTCTCATGTGTGGCTATCCCGCTCCTTAATCCTCTTGTGACCAAGAAAACACAACAGCAAGCCTTAATCCATGACTCCATGCCCAATGGTTTGAAACTTATCACACCTTACCTTGCCTCTCTGCTTGGAATTTCTACCTTCCATCTAAACAAAACAACAAAACCCCCGAACCCAAAAGCTAGCCTAAGATCATCAACAAATTTGAATCATTAAGAGAGAGCCCTCTCTGATTGTAGGTGGGCTAGAACCTACAGTCCAAAGATTGGTTTGTGGTTACCTCGGTCGTATCCCTACAGGAGCCTAGGGACAACCTGAGTGATAACATAATGGCTACTCCACTGGGGAACTCCTCAGATAATCTCACTAAACCAGTCTACAACCCCACAGAGGAAGAAACCAACCTTTGAAAGTTTCGGTCGACGTGTGTTTTTTAGAAAAAAAGTTCCCAAAAATAGAGTAGAAGTTGGCTCCTAAGAAGGAAACGCGTAATACACATTCAAATCCTGATCCAAATAGCCCATCTATTTTTGAAAATCCGAATTTAATTCCTAAGATCATTAGAAAACAAAAGCAAAAAGAAGACCCAACTGCTGCGAGTCCTGAAACAGTTCAGCCAAGCAGTTTTCCAACCCCTGTCAAGGTTTTATTTCGTTCAACCCCAAGTTCCCCTGGTTCATCACCCCCTTCTCCAAGTAGCTCTTCTACACCTCCATCCCATACTCCTATTACTACTACTACTCCTTCTACCCCGGTGGTTCCTATTATCCCAGCTGTCCTAGCTTTTCCGCTTATCCCCATCATCATGGCTAGATATGCGCCCTTACAATTGCCTTCTAATCTCGAAGTTATCCCTCAGGACTACCAGACAAAAATCACCTATTTTGATGGTACGAACTCCTGCACCACCCTACAGCATACGAAGAAAATGCAGGATTATTTCGAGAGTTATGAAATTGATGATGACAGTGTAAGAATGAAGATTTTTGTCCAAAGTTTGACCGGTGATGTCAGAACCTGGTTTAGGGCACTTACACCCAATTCCATATTAAACCCTGAAGCCTTATATTAGGCATTTATTAACAGATGGGAGAAAAAGAAAGATCCCCTACACATACTATCTGAGTATGATACTATCAAAAGAGGACCTCAGGAAACAGTTTTGGATTACTGTGCAAGGTTTAATAATGTTTACAGTGCAATACCACAAAATTTAAGACCTCCACCTGATCTCGCTTTGTACAAATTCCCGGATGGCTTTGATGCTGAGATGGCATATCAGTTAAGGGAAAGAGCCCCTCAAAGCCTTGCAGAAATGCAAGATGTCGCTGTTAGTGTGGAAGCAAATCTAATTGCTAAAAGAAACAGAGCTAGAACTGAGAGAAGAACCACTTTCAAAGAAGAACCCTCAACCTTCAATTAGAAGCTAGATGCTATCATCAGTGGCATTCATAGGCTGGGAGACAGAGTAGACAACGGTGAGAGGAAAACTTCATGGGAAGGTCAACAGCCCAATGCCATAAGGAACCCAAACTTCAGAAAAACTCAAAACACAAACGCTGGAACGGCCAGTCCCGACCATGATATTACGCCTCCTTTTAAGGAAAACTATGCAGAGGCATCTACATCCACTGAGCCCACAGATGGGACTCATATGAACTCGATAGACTCAGAAAATGAACAGCAAATCTTTCTTGCAGAAGAAGACCGACCATAGCTTGATGCAAAACAATTTCACACCAAGTCGGGAGACTTCTTCGATTTTAAACAAGGCTATGATACTGCTGTGTATGAGGTACACAAGCAATACAAATTAAGAACAAGGACCATTGATGTTCCCCCATCTAGTAGAACAAAAGATAGCAAAAAGCTCAACAAAATTAAAGGAAATAGCACCATCAATCAACCAACTGACATCTCTGTCCCAAACCCTCATCATGTAACTGTGGAGGATGTAACAGACACACACTCTCCTATTGATCGACCTCTACCTCCCTCCTCCCCAAAAGAAGATTTGAATAGCACTTCTAAAAATCTTCCCAAAACAGAAATATCACAAACTGTCATACATCATGACATTGACATTCCAAAAGAAAATGTAGAGAGTATGCCTAAAAAATAGAAATCTGCCACTATCAACGCCAAGAACTCATTGGAAAAACCATTCAGTTTAGAAGCAGAGATTTGAAAACTCAAGATATCCATTCCCCTCTCATAACTTGCCAAACATGATGTATATAGGCAACAAATCCAAAGGTCACTTCAATTACCAGAGGTAAAGGATGATGTAAACGTTTTAGACGATACCCCTGAGCTGCTGTTTGGTCCAGAAGTTAACGGAAAAACAACCTATGGGCCTGTTCCACCTTTTTATGTCAGTCTACACATACATGACAAAATATTTCACAATGCTATGTTTGACTCAGGTGCCTCACATAACCTTATGCCCAAAGCTGTAATGGAAAGGTTGAACCTTGATGTCACTAGACCGTACAAAGATCTGTATTCCTTTAACTCAAGTCAAGTCAAATGTTTAGGCTTGATCAAAGACCTTTGTGTCTCTCTAGTCCAATTTCCCAACAAGACAATCTTAATGGATGTAGTAGTTGCTGACATTCCCACAAAGTATGGCATGCTCCTATCTAGATCGTGGGGAGCAAAATTGCAAGGTTCCCTTCAACTCGACCTCTCTTATGCCACTATATCTATCTTTGGGCAACCAAAGAGACTATATAGAGAAATGTTAATGAAATATGTGGTAAGCAGTGAGGAAAAGCCCCAAAATTTTCCAATCTACTCAATCCATTCTGATATGGATTCTTTTATTTTATTTAATGATAACACCAGCCCTCCAACTGATGATAAGCCGATACCTTTGGAGCAAGGAATGTACATCAATGAGGAATTGGTTGCCAGCACCCATGAAATTGTCTCGACAGCCAAGGCAACCAACAAACAGCAAGAAGAACACCCCGAAAAAGAAATTGTAAGCCTGCCCGATCCTCAAACAACTGAAACTCTCAATACAAACCTCAAACAAGAAGTCACATGGTATTTGGAGTTTGATGGTTCGGTTAACAAGTTGGGAGCAGGGGCCGGAGTATGGATTTACAATACTCATGATGATCACGCACAAGGCCATGCCTATAGACTAAATTTCAGATGTACAAACAACATGGCAGAATATGAATCTCTTCTCTTAGGCCTTAAGTTACTCAAAGTCCTAGGAGCTACTAGAGTGTCCATCCTAGGTGACTCTGACTTGATTATACAACAAATGAAAGGTAACTTTGTTGCTAATGATAGTAGAATGAGAGCTTACAGAGCTGCTGCCACTGAATTAATCAATGCCTTCAGTGAATTCAGGCTTGCTAAAATTGCACGAGATCATAATATTCATGCCCATAGTCTAGCAACCTTTGCTAGCACATGCAAGCTTCCCTTTGAACCAAATCACCATTTCACCGCTGAAATAAAACACAGACCTTCGGTCCCTAACAATATCAAGGATTGTCAGGTATTTCAAAATGATGCCCAGATTAATAGTTTCTTAACTCTGGAGGATGAATTTTCCAACACAAACATTGACATGGATGCTATGACTGACTCACAATAGCTAGCAGAAGAAAATCACCTGACTGTAACAACTGCAACAGTTAAACAAATCCTTAACCCAACTGTTTTTAACGATACAAACATACAACAACTGAAACAAATCTGTTTAGAGGAAATAGCCAAAGCAGAGGATGAGTTTATTGATCTAAAGACTAATGTTCTACCTGTCGGCGTCACTCCATTGGAAGACATGTTTGATTACAATGATGTGCCCAAAAAGCCAAAGATGGAACCTATGAATGCTGCTATGGAGGAACACAACATAGCAACAGCAGAGCATCCCAGAATGATTAAGCTGTCCAAAAATCTGCCCCCTGATCAAAAACCGAAATACGTAGATTTGTTCAAAGAATTCCAAGATGTATTTGCCTGGAGTTATGAGGACTTGAAGTCCTATGACACCTCAGTGATCCAACATACCATTCCCTTAAAACCAAATCAAAAACCGTTCAAACAGAAACTTAGAAGAATCAAACCCATGCTTCTTCCCCTGATTGAAAAAGAAATAAAGAGAATGTTTGAAGCAGGTATCATTGCACCCATCAGATTCTCTGAATGGGTGTCTAATTTAGTTCCCACTAGGAAAAAAACAGGAGAAATAAGACTATGTGTAGACTTGAGAAATTTAAACCAGGTCTCTCTAAAAGACCACTACCCGTTGCCCAAAATGGACCATATCTTACAAAGAGTAGTGGGATCCTCTAGAATTTCTTTACCAGATGGATTTTTAGGATTTAATCAAATACTTGTTCACCCGGATGACCAGGACAAGACAGCCTTTACCACACCGTGGGGAACATTTAAGTACATTAAAATGCCTTTCGGGCTGAAAAACGCCGGTGCTACCTTTCAAAGGGCAATGGATATTGCGTTTGCCAAGGAGATACATGATTTCCTCGTAGTTTACCTTGATGACCTGACCCCATTCTCCAAATCTGACCAAGAGCACCTTAAGCACTTAAGGCAAATTTTCGTGACATGCAGGAAATATGGCATTTCCCTGAATCCTAAGAAGTCCCTATTTGCCCTTGAGGAAGGCAAGCTTATAGGCCATATCATATCAAAAGATGGGATTAGAATTGACTCGGAAAGAATTCAAGCTATCCTTCAAATCCCCTATCCAAGAAACATAAAAGAACTACAAGCATTCCTTGGAAAGATCAATTTCCTAAGGAGATTTATCCCAAACCTGGCCGAGCTAATAAGGCTATTGAGCAATGAAGAAGGATGCCAAGGTAAAATGGTCTCTTGAAACCAAGCAGGCTTTTGAAAGCATAAAGACTGCCCTAACTCAAACGCCTGTCCTCACCAGTCCTCAATTCGACAGAGACTTTATCATTTTTTCCTTTGCATCTGAGCACACTATAGCTGCTGTCCTGTTACAAAAAGATGATCAAGGTAAGGAAAAGCCAATTGCCTTTTTCAACCGAGCTTTGAGAGATGCACCCTTGAAATATCAGATTATGGAAAAGCAAGCCTATGCCCTGGTCAAAGCCATCAAAGATTTCAGAATTTACATCTTATACTCCCACGTGATCGCCTATGTCCCTAACGCTGTTGTAAAGGATATATTAACTCAAGAGGGACTAGAAGGCAAAAGAGGCAAGTGGATTGCCAACATCCTTGAATACAATATTGAAATAAAACCCACCAAGCTGATAAAGGGACAAGGTTTAGCCAAACTAATGTTCGAAACAAACTTCCAAGCCTTAAACATTAATCAACTAGACAATGAACCGGAGCTGGCGACTCCACAGATCAGTGAAACCTTCTTGCAATCCCCATGGTATGCTGATATTTGCTTTGTATTGTTAAACCTGTGTGCTCCCCTAGGATTGTCCAGAACCAAGAAAAGATTTTTAACGATGAAATCATCAAAATTTTGTGTCATAGATGGGGCTTTGTTTTGGAAAAATCATGAAGGTATTTTGCTTAATTGTTTAACTATGAATGAAACTAACAGCATCATGAAAGAATTCCATGCAGGGGACTATGGAGGACACTTATACTGGAAGTCCACTGCTGAAAAGATTTTAAGGGCTGGTTATTATTGGCCCTCTCTTTTTGCAGATGTCAAGAAGTTTGCTATCTCATGCCACAAATGCCAAATCTTTGAAGGAAAAAGAAAATTAGTGCCTTTGCCCCTTAAGCCCATTTCAACCGAGAAACCTTTTCAACAATGGGGTCTCGACTTCATTGGAGAAATTCATCCCTCCTCCTCAGGTCAACACAAGTGGATTTTAACAGCCACCGATTATTTCACCAAGTGGATTGAAGCCATTCCAT
This sequence comes from Pinus taeda, assembly GCA_000404065.3. NCBI lineage: Eukaryota > Viridiplantae > Streptophyta > Pinopsida > Pinales > Pinaceae > Pinus > Pinus taeda. The sequence continues at coordinate 38,448 of APFE030514916.1, forward strand.
GTAGACAAGCCAACGACTCCACCATTATCCAATTCCTTGAGAGCAATATCCTTTCCAGATTCGGCTGCCCTGAGAAAATCGTCACTGACAACGCTGCTGCTTTCAAATCCAAAAAGATGATCAATTTCTGCCATAAATACCACATTACCTTAGGCCACTCCACAGCTTACTACCCTCAAGGAAATGGCTTGGCCGAATCTTCCAACAAAAGCCTCATCAATGTCATAAAGAAATTGTTGGAGGAAAACAAAAAGAACTGGCATCAGAAGCTCACAAATGCTCTGTGGGCAGACAGACTTTCCACCAAGAAATCCATTGGGATGAGCCCTTATGAACTTGTATATGGCATGGAAGCCAAATTTCCTTCATCTTTGGGCATTCCTACTATTAAATTGTTGCATGAAATTCAGGCTGAACCAAATGACATGCAGAGAAGAGTTAATCAAACCATTCATCTTCAGCAAACCAGAGAGCAAGTCTTTGGTAGAGCTCAAATACTGCAAGAAAAACTCAAAAGGATGTTTGATAAGAAAGCTAAAAGAAGAAGATTTCTGGGTGGGCAGCAAAGTTCTAAGATGGGATACACGAAGAGAGGACAAGGGCAAACATGCAAAATTTGATTTTCTGTGGAAAGGTTCGTACATTATCAGCACTATGCAAGGCAATAATACCTATTTTCTCAGATCTCCAGATGGCAGCACAGCTGAAGAGGACTCGGCCAATGGCCGAATGCTGAAGCACTACAATGATCCTTTCTAAAAAAAAAGAAAAAAAAAAAAAAGAATGTTTGTATATATCAGCACTTTGATTTTATTTTTGTAAGAGTCCATAATATTGAAGCACGCAGAAGAAAGCAGGCGGTGCTGCAAAATTCACCAGCAAATCAGTTAAAGGAAAGTGCTGTTAGCGGTCCGAAAACTCAACATAAGTCAACAGTCAGCACTAGCAAGTTTCAAAACACAACAATAAAAGAAGAATCAAGGCAACCTGACCTGCTATTCTTGGCTTCTCACAAGGAAAAGCCATCCCCAAGTGGAGCCACTGTTAGCCTCCTGCTGCAGCAGGTTACTCATATTTCATGATTGGCAATTTTTATAGGCCAAATATGTCATACTTTGCATGCTGCAATGCCCCATATTTGCTAAACAGTCACCAAGGAAAGAAGGCTACTCAAAGTCCACCTTCTGCAGGCTAATTTTGAAGATTTACTTCATTTTTGTACAAGTCTTAGTTAAAGGGAGGTCCAAACAGCCTAATCTTGGTCTCCCTAGGTTTCAATTTCCTGTTTTAGAATATAGAGAATGAAAATCTGTCCAAACAGCTTAATCTTGGCAGATTCTTAGATAGGTAGAGAATCGAAGGAGCCCAACTGCTTAATCTGGGCCCTTGGAAGAAATAAGGGTAGTTTGTAGATAGGAAAGCATAAAAAAGAAAAATTGAAATGTTGGGTCTGCAAGTCTAAGTGCACCCGAACCAAAAAGAAGAAAAAATGTTAGGCAAAGGAAACTGGGTAGGTAGTTTGAGGTTGTTGAAGGTTGATTTGTGATCAAATCCACATTTCTCAAGTGTTACATTCATCCAGGTCACAGTCATCAGGCAGTTCATGTGAAGAAGCTCAAATCAGGCATAACTAACTTCCCTTTCTTCCTCTTCCCCTAATCATTCACTAACTTCCCAAAAAGAGGTCAAGATCAGCTTGACATCTCTTAGTTTCATCATTTTCCACGTCATTTAGCCTGGGTGAAGATCTGCTTCAGTCAAGGAGGATCCATACTTTCTCTATAAGGTTCTATCTCCCTATTGAAGCCTAAGATCTCTGAAACTTAGCGCTTTCTTATCATCTCCATATTAACTACTGACATTATTATTTAACTCCCTATATTTTCCCCATCCCCCTACTAAAACTATGTAAATAACCCCCTTATGTAAATATCCCCCTGGTTGAAAATAACCATAAGTACCCCCGGGAATTGCTCAGTTTATCTGCAACTTGGCAAGAACCCTCATGCTGCCCCTTCAAACCATCTTCTAATGCAACAGACTCCTTCCAAAGTATAAAATCCCTTTTTTTAGGTTATTGGACCCCTTCCGAGGCCTCAAATACTCTCCAAACGCACATACTCACTCCTTCTGATCACAATAAACCCTTGTCGATTTCCTTAACATTCTTCCGATCCTAGTGAGTCATCTCGCATCGCCATATCGCAATATTTTTACCACATAGGTGTACCCCATTCCATGTTGCCCGATGCGATATCGGCAATCGGCAATCGCAAGCATCACATTTTCAAAATGAATACCGTCTCGTTCTCCGCCGATGCGATATTGCGATCGCATCAGAAGAAGTTTATCGCGTCACAGTAACATATGAATCACCCTGCCACGTCACCTGGCTGACATCATCCGTCGTACAGCTGACGTCAGCAGCCAAAAAACCGAAAATTCGCGCAAGCGCAAAAGTCGAGCTTCGGAGCTCCGGAATCTTTAGGAATCTTTAGGGAATCTTTTGATTCCTTGGCCGGTTTTGCACCGAAAAGGCCTGAAATTGCCCGATCTTGCCAAATTAAACCGATTTGAAGATAGGAAGAGACTAGAGACAGAGACTAAAGAGTATCAAAAAGCGGCGGAGACCATCAATGTAGCAGTGAAGAGTATCAGCAAAGATCTTAACAGTGGCCCAAAGCAAGTGAAAATTAAATGCCTTCCAGCAAAGTCAAAGAAAGGGGCGAGGCCACTCAAAACTCTCAAATCACGGTTATTGCACATTTTGTTGGCATTATGGTTCTGGTATGATTTCAGATGTTGTACTTGATGGCAACACCCATGGCATGGCTTTCATTTTGATAAAAATAAAGAAGTACGCAAGAGAACAGTTCAGGAGGTGCGTACCCGCAGGTATGCCATGCAGGGACCGCGTCCAAATACGTGGATTACCCATCCATGTGGTGCGTACCCCAGTGCACACATTCCAAGGCAGTTAAGCGCCCACACGTGGGGTTTCTCATGGTATTTAGCCAACAGTATTGGATTATCATGGTTTTGATCCGTGGTATTGATTATTTTATTATTATTATTGAGCCCCATGATCCTTGATTTGAGGAAGAGCTTACCTATATAAAGCAAAGGAGATCATTTGGCTTGGGTATCTTTTGGGTGATTGAATATCTTAAGATCTGATTTATTGGGTTCTCGGTTCTTAAAAGATTGATCTATAAAGGAGAGGTTAGAAGCGAACCTGCGAAGGGTGATCTCTTGAGCACAAGTTCAGATCTGAGCATCTGAGGTTATTTCAGCCCTAGTCCAAGGTACGCAGAGGCGCCGAAGGTTCAGTGCGTGGGTACGCAGAGGCGCTGAAGGTTCAGTGCGTGGGTACGCAGAAGCGTCGAAGGTTCTGTGCGTGGGTACGCAGAGGCGCCGAAGGTTCAGTGCGTAGGTACGCAGGGAAACAGTGGTTCAGGTGCGTACTTTCTGTAGCAGCACGCGGCACGGTTATTCTTTTGGGTGCGTATCTCCTGGGAAGTACGCCGCGCGATAGTGCCATTGGGTGCGTACTGTACGCAGTTTAGTGAAAGGAGCAGTGCGTGGCCACGCAGTCCAGAAGAAGGAGATCTGCGAGTATACGCAGAGAGGCAGAAGATGAACTGCGTACCAACGCAGGCCAGTAAAAGAAAAATCGCGTATCTGTGTTAAGATCTTCTGTTGGTTGAATTTTTCTGTTGAAAAGGTGTTCTGGGTTCTGTTCTGTTATTGTTGATCTGGTTATTACAGCTGACTGTATAATTTACATGTATTTGATGATCATTTGATGTATATGGATCCAGTTTGAAAATTTATGAAAAGTGGTCCTTGAAAAGAAGTAGGGGGTTGTAGCTCCCTTTCAGGAGAGACTGGAAAACGAGAGAGAGTTGTAGCTCTCAACAGGTTGCAGCCTGCGTACTGGTAAAGGACTGCACCAGTACAAGACCATTGTAAAAGGAGTTTCTAATTTGAAAGAAGATAGAGACATATTGCAGCAGGTGGTTTTCACCCACATTGGGTTTCCACCTTATATCTGGTGTTCTTTGATGTGACTGTCTGATTTTCTTGTTCATGCTCATTATTTATGGTATTGGTATGCAAAAATAATTCAAAGTATAAATAAGAAAGATTAATTAGATAATACTGATTCCCCCCCCCCCCCTCTCAGTATTATTGTCAACAGAAAAGGCCCTGAATATAGCCCGCTAGTTGAGCCTCCTCTGAGTGATGATGAAGGAGCAACACAGGCTTCTCCGATGAGCATTATTCAGTTGATAAGATAGGGATTGTCGCGAATACCTACACAACATCCATCCTCACCTCATCCATCCACATCACCTCCATCCTCGCCTCTACTTCTTACCCTCTCACCCACACCACCGTCACCTCCACCACCATTTAACATGGTGAACTCCTTAAAACTATTTGTGCTCAATGGTGTAGGAAATGAAGATCCAGGCCAGTTTTTGTTCATCAAAAAGGTTGTGTATGAATCTTAGGGTATCACAAATGATCAAATGAAGAAAGGAACATTGGTTATTGCTTTGCAAGATTACACACTAACTTGGTCCATTAATTACTGCACTGATAATCCGATGTCCTCATTGGCCGATATCCAGATTGTGTTGAATAAGGAATTTAGTAGACCTAAGTCTGAGGCGCAATCAATTGTGGGATTCAAGGATATCATGATGAAGCCTAGAGAGATTCCTTGGGATTTGGATCAAAGATTGAAGTGTATGATCCATGAAGCCAACATGAATCTAACTAATGGGCAACATCGCAAATGGTTTGTGGCCTCGCTCTTGCCTCACATAAGGGTTGCGCTATCACAACAGAAGATCGAGACCCAGGAGGAAGCTCTGGAAACCATGATGAGATTACATGAGACACTAATGAAGGATGTTAATCTGGGGGTTCAACAGATTCACGTGCAGTTGCAGAACCATTTCCTCAAAATGAAAAGTCAAAAGAAAGACAAAATAGCTTTGCCAGAGGCCCGTGAAGAAGTGTGGTGCCTAAAGTGCAAAAGCTACGGGCATGACAAAGATCACTATCCTGTTTTTGAAAATTATGTTGCATCAGGGGGACTAATGCCTTTGAGGCCAAAAGCTACATCGAGACCAAGTAGAGGGCCCGCGCTATGGTGTGCTATCTGTCAAGTAGCTAGGAAACATGTGATAGACAATCGCCATTTGGTACAAAAATTTGTACAGACACTGCAACAGCTCTTCTACAACTTTTGTCAATATGTGGGTCATGATGACAATTTCTAAAGTTACAGATTAATGATGGGCAGGACACCTACATACAGGATGAAGGCAGAAACCTGGCCTCTGGACCAAGGAACTAGAGGAGCTGGAGGTGAGTATCAGGGGTGCAACTGAGACCAAGGTGGACGAGGACCTGGTAGAGATTGAAGGCAAATTATTTGTTACAATTGAGGACGACTAGGACACTGCATGTGAGACTACCCGAATCCAACGCAATTGTCATGCCGCTATTGTACTCAGTTTGACCATGCCATGGAGGATTGCCCTATATTGTTAGGAAAGATACATGAGAAGGGGGTGCAACCTCAACAACTGACTCAGAACCTGTAAATGATGAGGGATGAGCCTCACGAAGAAGACCCCAACGTAAATATTGTGCTGCAGAGTGGAGTGACGACTGCTAAGGATAAGGGAAGGTGGCCCAAAGAAGGTGAGTAGGTTTTCAAAGCACTAGAAAAGGAGACTAGGTTTGATCTAGAACATGCAAAAGAAGCATTTATGGAAGCACAGAAAATTTTCACTGAGGCCTCTACCTCAGGAACTTAGGAGAAACCGGTTGAAGAAATGGACCTGTCCATGACTACCACGTTCTTAGAGACCTGCATGAAACTGCTCTACGATAGTAAGGCTGTGAAGGGACTGCAAGTGCTGATCAATAGGTGCATTGGCAAGGAAACCACTACTTACGATCCATGTGTAGTTAGGAATGTTGGTAAGAATAAGGCACGAACTGGAAGTCAGATGAGAATCACCGTGTAGATAGGAGAATACAAAATGGACCATGTTATCTTGGACCCAAGGTCCGATGCGAATGTTTTGCCAAAAAATACATGGGAAAGAATGGGGAGACCTATGCTACAGTGGTCTCTGATTAGGTTAAGGTTGGCAAACTAGAAGAAAATCATCCTAATCGGGAGGTCATAGAGGGTCATAGTTGATATCGAAGGCGTGAGTACACTAGCGGATTTTGAAATGATAGAGGTTGTGGATGACAACAATCCATACCCCACACTCCTTCAGATCGATTGGGCCACTAACATGAATGGGGTGATCAACCTAAAGAAGTGAAATATGATATTTGAGAATAAATCGCTTCGTGTAGTGGTGCTATTAGACCCTGCAGAAGGACCACGCTATTCTGAGTCGGTTCGCGATTATGAAAGCAATGACGATTTGGACCAGATTTACAAGATAATGATGGGAGATCAAGATTGTGTGAATTTGAAAATAGATGTACGTATTGCATGGGACTATGAGAGCTCTTGCACATCAAATTTAGACGAAGAAATGGAGCACTGGCAGAATCGAATGAGTGAAGTATATATGTTGCGCTGTAAAATGATGATCAAGTCATTGCACTGTGTATCATCAGAGGTAAGAAATTTTCCTTACTATGATGGGTTAACTGATGTTGATCACTTTTTGGATGCATTTTAAAGGGAAGTACTAGAGAAGCATTGCTTCTAGGCTTTATATTGGGCACTGCATGCTACGCCTGGAAGATGGTGGGGTGTGCACAAAGATAGTTTTGATGATTGGTGTGAATGTAGGAGGATGATGAGGGTACGCTTTGGTCATCCGAAGGTGTGATTAACAGAAAAATATGGTGGGAGAAATTATCCACACGACCATTTGGCCAAATGGAATGAAGTGTATAGAGTGAAGCCTCAACCGAAATGGGTCCATCTGTTGTTTCCTACGTTGGATGTTATACGAATGAATTGGTACTTGGAGATAGAACTCTGCCATGGCATTGAAGAATGGGATATTTTGCACTAGGTATTTTTTATGTTGTTTAATTTTGAGGATGGATTTGAATCTATCGACCTAGCATTGCAGGAGGTTAAAACAACAATTTTCAGGATACCATAAGATCCTCTAGATTTGATTCAAACTGATTGGGCCACCGAGCTGAGCCACACGTTGGAGTGCTACAGTGTCACAATGAAAGAAGAAGATGAAGAACCAAGGAAGATTAATATTCCATAGGCTGAAGGACAACCCAAATTTGAAGGACCATAGCTAGAGAACCCATACATAACTGAGCTACTTTAAACCAGGCAAGTGAACATTGGCATGAAGGCAGAGACAAAGTCTGGTAAGATTGGGGACTACTGGGACGATGCGATAGTATATAAGGTTGCTGAACTACTCTGCGAATATCAGGATCTATTTCCCACAAAGTTTTCAGATCTGAAAGGGATAATAGGGGACCTGGGTGTCATGAAGATGGTGGATTGCAAAGCCCTGGAGGAGAGGCTTGCACAACTAAAAGATCTTGAAAAAGATAGATTTCTAGCTGGATTCCATCAACAATTTCAAAAGGAGCACAAAAATTCATGGCACGATCGACACATCAAACTCCACACCTTCAAGATACATGATTTAATTCTATTATATAACAACAAGTTTCATAAATTTCCAAGAAAATTTCATATGCATTGGCTCATGCCATATGTTGTTAAGGATATTACTGATGGTGGAATAGTTCAGTTGGTAAATATGAATGGAGAACCATTCCTAGGGGGAGTGAATGGTAGTCGATTGAAGCCATACACTGACGATATGGCTAGGTGACTACATGGTGGAAGCACAGTCTTAGTGCTCTAGGAACATAAAAGGAGGCGAGGGACTATAAACTACACTACCCAAGTTGGGGAGCTGTGTGATTGGGGAACTACGTAGAATGGAGCAATGTCACAGTCTCAGCAGAAACGTGCGGAAAGCTACGCTATCCAAGAAGGGACCGGGTAGGGCAGCTGGAAAGTGACCGTTATGGTCACTACTCATGACTTGACAATGGGAAAACGACTAAATGGAGCAGGGGGCGGAATTTAAGTTGAAATTTAAGGGCAAGATCTGTGAAAATATGCCACCAATCCAGTGTTTATGAATGAATTTTGGGGGGAATGCTCGGATTTTAATTCAAAAATCCTATAAATTACAGGTGGCTGCCCAATGAAAAACGTTTGGCATTTGGAGAATTGAGGTGTTGAGCTCTTAGGGACATAAAAACCGTGAATACTTTGAAGCTTTGATAGTGAGTTCAGCCTTTGAGAAGTTACCAAAGGAGATGCAGGAGTTTTTTTCTCGTATCATGTCAGCACCCAACCGCGATCGCTGGAGAAGGAATGGAAACTGAGGGAACTTCCCCAGAAGTAGAAATGGTAGCTGAGAGAGTTGCCCCAAAGGTTGCAAGCATCGAAATACCGACAAAAGTGCCTAAATCACCAAGGTCACCTAGGTTGATGCCTACCCCAACCAAAGAGCATCCAAAAACAAAGAAGGGAAAGTAGAAAGTGCCACAGCCGGTGCGCGCATCACCCAAAAAGCACCTACAGAAGGAAAATCCCACTGTGCAGGAGAAGGGCAAGCTAATTGACCTAGAGCCTGAAGAGGATGTTGAAGAAATCCCTATGGATGAGGAATACATTGACATGGGGGTAGAGGACGTTGACATTGAGGGCTCCAACACTATCTCTAAACTGCTCGATTACATTCCTTTCCACAGAGGCAAGACAAAGGTTCCAAAGGAAATTGATGAAAAGAAGGTCACGGTGCATACACCCTTGCTGCCAAACAAAGTCGCCTTTGAGGGACTGCACCTGAGGCGTGACCCCCATTTAGAATTGGATTATTAGGATCTGGCTGATACGAAGCACTTTACTCACTTAGAAGTAGATCAACTCATGCACTACGTATATTGTAAAGACTCTAATGTAACCTCACTGAAGCCAAGAAATTAGGAAAAAGGGGTGGATAAGGCCGGTCTATTAAACATGTTGTGGGTACTGCATTACAACTGTACACCTATAACCATGATAGTAATTAAGCAGCTAATGTGCTTGGTGCATTATGGGTGCCTGTGGCTAAAGGAGCCGATACCAATAAATGACATGCTGATCCATAGGATCACTCGACTATCGCACGCAGGAGAAAATCTGGACATGGCATTTGGCGGAAAGACACGAGAGTGCGACCTCACCAAAGCAATGAAGGACAAATTTAAGCTCGCTAAGAAGTCACGTGGCTACTCCATCACTAGCATAACCAACCCCGTGGTCAAGGTAGTTGCCCATATCTTGCTAGGAAAGGTTATGAGGAAGTGTTGTACAGATGAAGTGTTGACACTAGTAGTGTCACTAGAAGCCTAGTGCATGGAGGGCATATAGTTCAACTAGGTGTGCCACCTTTGCAGTGAGTTCCTCACAAACTACAAAGAGGCGTAGGATCAAAGCAAAATGTTTCACTATGCATGGTTGTTGCTATCCATAGTGTTGGTCACATGGTAGTTACCAGAGGATAGTCAGTTTCCTCTGGTCGTGCAAGACCTATCGTAAGTAGTGAAGTTCACTTCACTCTAGGCCATGAACGACCCCCAAAGGGTCAAGGACATCAAGGTCTTTTGTATTTTGATGGAGATGAGTATTCACATGGCCATCAACCACAAGCCATGGTTGTTGTCGATAGTTTATGATCAACTAATAGAGTATGGGGAGTTCAAGGGGGACTTCCACCATGTCTCCATCCATGCACGAAAGGATCCTGAACAAAAGTGGTATGACCTTCCATACCTAGCCACAGATGATGCAATCGCAGTAGTACTCAACCACTGACCGATATATTTGTGCACTGCTTCGGACTTGACACCTGGGTCTAGCAAGTCTGTAGCACACCGAAAAAAGGAAGAGTCCATGCTGAAGATGGAATAATTGGCCGAGAAAAGGAAGAAGGAGATTGAGGATAAAACCAAGGTGGAGCACGCTGTCGTGAAGCAAACAGTAGGAGAGTGAAGAAGTCCAAGGCGAGGAAGACTTCCCTCAATCCAATCACCTTGAATGAAGGTGATTTGAAGTATATTGGTGATGTGGTGAGGGATGTGACTGTGGAATTGCTGCAGCAGTTCAAACAGTAGTGGAAATAGGCCTTGGGCACCATTCAGATGAGTCTATGTGAGCTACAGATCCAGACGTCACAGGTACAGCCAGTGTGGGACAGAGTAGTGCGGCATCAACTAGTTTGGCATGAAGGCTCAATTGAAACCTTAGCTAGATGAAGCATATGTGCTCATGACCACCATTGAAGGAAAATTGGCTAGTCTACACGAAATGTAGCATAAGGTATAGGTAGATGGCATAGGGCCAACGATGGAGCAGTTGGTTGAGCAGATGAAGTAGGCAGTAGCACAGTGCACCACCGAAGTCGTAGTGGTATAGGTGGAGATGCGAGGTCTTTATGACAAGATCTCTGTACCAGCAGAGTGACTTGAGCGTGAGTCATCATATTTGTGTTGGGGGCCTGTTGGGAATGGGTCCCTTGGGATCAATTTTGGGGTTAAAAGCCCAAGTTTTGGGGCTAAAGGCCCATTTTTGTGTAAAGAATGTGAATTATCCACATTTTGTGGCTGCAGAGTGTGAATATTTAAAGAGTTACTAAGGATTTTCCTCCCTTATTTTGTGTAAGTCATGTTGGCTTTAGATATCTACCCATGGTCTGTGGAGCATGGGATTGTATAAAAGGGGAGTCTTAGAAGAGTCTAAGGTAGTTTTTGGAGGGGGAGTAGTTTTCATGCTATGTTTTATGTATGGGTCTATGAGAGATAAGAGAGAAGAGTCTTAGCGTAGGACGAGGCTCTGCAGCTGAGTGTACAGAGGCTTAGGGTAGAAGTTTGCAACTGAGTGTGCAGACCCTTGCAGCTATGTGCGTAGGGAAATCAGAGTCTGTACTGGAAATCTAGATTATTAATAAAGAGGAATATTCTGCAATTATCTGTGTATGCATTATTTTAATTCTGTTATGAATGTTTGGATTATGTTATGTTGAATACTGGAGTATGAAGTAATGATATATTGATTCTCAAATATATGTATTTTACTTTGTCATATGAACACAAGTAGGAATATTTGTTTACGTGAAGATAATTGTAATGCATGTTAAAAATAACCAATACTTAAGTGAATCTGGGTAGATACAGAGGTAAGAGTAACTATAGAGGCATTTAAGGGCTTCATCTATCTATTTAGGGTCCGCGAAGGATGATCAGAGGATTTCACGGAGGCTTCGAGGATGAATAAGAGAATTACTTTAATAAGCCCTAAAGGGCTCATCAATCTATGCGAAGGAAGGTTAGGGAAAATAACCGACATCACAACCATCTTAGGGTGCAGAAACATGGTTCCTACATCCCCCCATACTACTTCGGGTGAGACTTCGGTCCATGCTCCGTGGATTGATGCCAAAAGGGCCAGCATTGTAGGGATTTTCCTAGTTTCTTAATGTTGAACCTGGGTCAAGGCCCATCAAGCCAACATAAGGTAAGGTTTAGTGAGAATGTAACAAAAGAGGTTTGCTAAGGGAGTGACATGTTCAAGCGATAAACGTTTGCCAAAAGATCCTTCTGAATATAGATATTGAGTCACTGTTCTGTCCAATTTTTCCCCATTTGATTTAGTTTAATGAGTCCAGATGGATAAACTGAGTGGTCTTTTCGTGTTTAGAGAGTCTAAAAATATTGTAAAGACAACTCCAAGGGGGTACCTTTGTCATGGTTGACGACTGGGTGAGATAAATGGTTAATAGTATACTTGACATAGTTCATTTTCTGTAAGTTAGTCCATTGAGTCCAGATAAAGTGATAAACCTATGCTCAATGGAAGTCTACCTCATTTTGTTACGATTATGAGGAGAAAAAGTGAAATCAATATTTGGCATGAAGTTTAATTGAGTCATACAAAGAAAAACTCATTCGATCTTCAAAAACATTTAATGCGTGAGATGAAGAAAACTCAATATCTGTTTTTTAGGTTTAAGGAGTGAGAAAAAAAAAGTCAAAAGCACTGCTCATGTTCTCTTCATAGAAGTTTTACTAGCCTGAAGTAGGAAACTGGGAGACTTTTCAATTCAAGAGTGAGAAAAGGTCCCAAAAATAAAGTTCACATATCTTCTTTGTACGATTTTTATGGGCGTGAAGAAGGTAACTCAGGGATTTTTAAATTTAAGAGTGAGAAGAAAGTATGAAAAAAGAACATACTCATCCTGAGTAAAACTTGGTTAAATATACATAAGGACACTAAAATATCATCAAAGCACAAGTAAAATTTGACTGCTTATCAATATGGCGAATGTTTAAATAATATAGGAATGAAAAAATTCAATTTCAATGACTAGCTAGAGAAAGTCATACCTCCAGAGTGACTATAAGAAGGGTGACAGACCATCATTTTCACTGTTTGAGTTTTGTGAGAGTGCTCTGGAGAGAAAAAGGAGTAGAAGTTTCCCAAGTGATTGTGAGAAATCTAGGTGACCATTCAATGCATTGTTAGTTACAGGTAGATGTTTACATCCCTATATTGCATTTAAATACTTAATTTAGGGATTTTTCTGGTTAATTTTATAGTTTTGAGCAAGCCCTAGGTGGTTTGGATGGCTAACGTGATCGCTTAGGCCATGTGGTGTGTTAAACATCTTTCCCATGAAATGGAGGGGCACTATCATAGCCAATGGGCACTGGAGGGCTGTGTTAGCTAGCCAAGTGCAAGATCAACTCAACTTTCTTGATTTCCTAGGTGTTTTTGGTAATGGAAGACTGATTCAAGGGTTGTGTTGTGTAGGAATCAAGCTTGCAAAATGAATTTTTGGAGAGAAAGAGCTCATGATGCCAAGGAACTACAAATACTAAATGATTCAGCCTGTTTGCAACTTTTTAACGATGTGGATTATTGAATTATGCCAGACTTGACTTGATGAAGAGCTAGGAGGATTTCCTTAGTTGGATTATCCAACAGTGGGATGAATGATAGGGTGTGTCTAAGATTGTAGACCATGAACTCTTGATCGAGAAAGACGATATATATTTCCTTACTAGTTTATCGTGAAAATGTGCATGAGTAAATTGACAGGAGGGAGAGTTGATCCCAGGACCACTGTGGAGTTGATCCAAACATACTGCGAAGATGGCAGTCGGCTAGTGAGTATCAAGATTCCTATAAAGAGGATTAGAATAAGACCAAAGAGGTCTATTCTATAGATAATCATATGCCTGGATGGGTCAAAGAGTCTACATGTGGCTACAAAGACTAGTTTCTACTGGCATTGGACTACTTACAACTGTAGGTATTCAACTAGTGTGAGGGAGTCCTCTGTGAAGTGAGATCAGATTTAGCAACGTGTAAGACCTGGGCCAAAAGAGAGTTTGGGTACGACACTTTGATCATGTCCTTTATACTAGATAGAGTGCCTGTGATGAGGCCTCATATGATTCTGGTTATAGCCGATCCCAGGGAGCCTAGACAGAAGCCATGGGCATCCCTAGCACCTTGTACTATAGGGGGACCAATTAGACACCTTTTTTAGGATCACTTTTTTGAGTGGCTCAATGGCTAGATACTAATGATTGAGGATTATCCACATGTCAAAATGAACTACTTAGGTGATTTGGAACTGATATTTCCACCTGACACTTAGTGGGGGCAACTAGGTAAAACGATTGATCAAAGTGAAAAAAGAAATTTTTTCTTTTGAAGTTTATACAATATTTTTTGTTTTATGGGTGAAAGTTTTTTCACATGAATAATTCTCTTGACAAAGATGTGGCACCAGTGCATCCTCTCGGTATTCCTTTCCATACTATGTAAGGTGATCAACTACCTAGGGCTAGATTATCAATAGAGGTTGCAACAATGTTTGAAGAGGGAGATGACACACAAAGTTTGTGTGAGGTTGCTAGGAACCTCAAAGGTTTGATCATGGGTGTGCCACCTCTTTGCATGATAGAGATACTAGTCTGTATGTAGCGGCACACAATGGGTGTGCTGAAGTGGTTTCTAGTGCCCATAACGAGGTTAGCTAGAACAATGATCTATTACCATGATCAACAAGCTCACCAAGAGTAGGGTATGTCTAGTGGTTGTCAGAGTGAGGCTTAGGAGAGCCATTTTTTGTACTTAAAACACAAAAGTTTTGGGAATTGTTTACAGAAAAGGACTAGACATGATATATATATATATATATATATATATTGACGATTAATGGTGTATGAGTTTGTTTTTATTTTTGTAAATTTTTAACTATGAAAATTTTACACTTATCCATGTAACTATAAAGAATGGGACATATTCCAATCCAATACGTAATTTTCTGATGAATCAGATAATGTGTTAGATTCTTCAGGATTGTTTTCATAAGTAATAAACTCAAATTGACATGCCAAAAGTCATACCCTTAAAAAGTAACGTAACAAGATTGGATTATGAATGTGATAGAGCTTTTGTCAATTGCAGAATGAATAGCTAAGAGTCTAACATGACAAAAATATTGGAGATGTACGAAGATGATGCTTTAGGAAGAAGCTCTATAATGGACACGTACTCACCAATATTGTCGATGGCAGAACCAAGGAAAACACCCTTGGAAATAATTAGTTCTGACTCAGGTGTATAAAGAACCCAAGTAGCTGATGCAATGTATCATGTGTGACAAGTGACACCATCCACATATCCGACGTATGGTAAGGGTGAAAAAGAAATTTGTGCAACGATAGATGTGCATGAGACAAATACCCATCAAAAGGCAAAAAATCTAGACACACCAAAAGAAGAAAAAATTATATACATGAAGTTACAAAGTACATGCACAGTAGAACATTAGGAAAAATACCTTTTCTGATAGAGTCTGTTACAGGGCTCGGTGAGTGGGATTCCATCATAGTCCTGAATTTCATAGGTGCCTTTTGAAAGAACCTTAGTAACGACATATGGACTGACCCATAATGGTTGAAGGGTTCCTGTCCCTAAGGGATCATGCTTCTAATCGTAAAGTAAAATGGGGTTGAGCACTTGGTAAGATCGAGGCTTGACATGTTTGTCATATTGGTCTTTGACTCAACAATTATGTGCTCCAAGAGCCAGTGTGGCATCTTGATGAGTCTCATCCAACTTATTTAGTGACAACTTTTGATATAAATATGGTCTGAGGTTATCATTGATGTCAACACAAGCAACACCAAGGATGACCCTAAACTTCCATGGCACATTGGACATCATCATTCATGGTTTCTCATCTCATAACCATTACAGGAATACTGTACTCAAAAATATCTTTCTATCGGTATATAGTTCTCCTCGTAATTGCTCACGTTTGTAAGTTATTCAAGATTGAATTTAGTAACCCCGGTTAGTAGGCTAAAACCCCATGGGATTGTGGCATGGAATTTATCATTGATTCTAGTCATTGAATAGTCAATAATTAATGATTTTTTAAGCTCCTAAAATCCCTCCAAAATTCTTTATAGAAGCCCCTCTCAACTCTATAAAAAGAAATCTCATATATCCTCCAAATGTAGTGATCATGGAATTTTCTTTATAACGTTATTTATGCGAAGTATTAGATGCAGAAATTAAAAATCATTTGAGCCGAAATCTAGACGAACATCGTGCCTAAATTTAAGATCTTGGTTCCCTATATTTTCAGAGATATGATCTATGGAAGTTAGGGTTTTTGCATGATCCTGAATTTCATCTCAAAGAGGTGACCTTGGGAAACACATCATAGCTATCGGTCTGAGAAGCGGATTGGAATTCTAAAAAAAGTGGAAAATAGTGCATGCACTGTATTTTTTAGTGTATCAATTTCAGAGCCAAAGGTGGAAACAGTGACACGTGTCATGCCGTACAAGTTTGTTGTACTGAACTAGTCCATAATTATGCCATTGTGAGAGATTAGGTATAACTTTGCCTTGAAGAATCCAAATTGGGTCAGACCTATGGAATTGGAAAGAAGACTCGGAGGGCTACCACAGGACACAATATCACATATTGGGGATCTTAAATTATAGAGATACATCAGATTCAATCTAGTGCTCATCGAAAGAAATAAAAAAACTAGATCAAGTGTTGTCAAGGAGTATAAGGACCAGAATTTCTAGGTCAGCAAAGAGAAAGGTTCAGCAAAATGATGTACCAGAGGTAAGTTCCATGTAATTATCTTATGTATATGCATGCTCATATATCAATTGCATTAGGTTTTTTTTATTCTAATTTATTGTTTTTGCTTCGCATTGACATATGCTCTGCAAGATGAGGTAAGTTTTGATAACATTTCATGGGTCTTTCCTTGAAGACATTTTGCAGGTATTATATTTTCATTAAGAGAAGAATCAGTCCATAATATAATGTTCTTAAGAGTGAGAAAGGGTAGCATTACAAGAGTATCAATCAAGGTGCGAAACAGCAGCAAGAAGTTCACCACATGAAGTCTTCAAATGGGTTACACAACACACAATCATTGTAAAAGTACCATTGTACAGAGTCATTGTAAAGCCATCATTGTAAAATTTGTACAAGTTTTTATCTACCAAGAGTTGAAGAGGCAGTGTCGGGAGGTCTATGATCATAATTAGGTGGTTGTTTCATAGTTGGGGTTATGGTTTAGTGTGTCTTCTTCTTCTACATCATTCTATATCATTGTAAAGTGGATCATATTCCCTGGTACGAGAGTCAATTCTTCTTTTATTCTTATATAGGGTGGTAGGGTGGTGCTAGGTGTTGAGGAAAATTAATTACCTATCATTTAATTATCAACCTAGGGGTTTCGTAAAACTTGCGAAGCATGCGTGCACTATATATGCTAGAAATTAACTTCCAGTTTAGACCAATCTAACTATGAAACCAATTTTACCTATTATAATTCAACAATCAATTCAAAAGAAATTATAGTACAGTGTGTGGAATTGAAATCTTAATCTATCGCACTTACAGGAATTGAAATATTGATCTACCACACTTGCAGAAATTGAAATCTTGATCTATCACATTTGTAGGAATTGAAATCTTGATCTACCACACTTGCGGGAATTGAAAAGTACACCACTTTTTAAGAAATGAAATTGCATGAAATGAAATCTAATCTAAGGGATCATGTGTGCATTATCAAATCAAGATCCTATGAAATGAATAATCAAAACCACATGATATTAAATGAAAGCAAAAACAATCATTCTTAACCTCTAGATATGAAAGCAATCAATTACCTACCATTTAATTGTCAACCCAAGGGTTTCGTAAAACTTGTGAAGCATGTGTGCATTATATATGCTAGAAATTAACTTCCAATTTATATCAATCTAACTACAAAACCAAATTTACCTACTATAATTTAACAATCAATTCAAAAGAAATTATTGTACAATGTGTGGAATTGAAATCTTAATCTATCACACTTTCAGGAATTGAAATCTTTATCTATCACACTTGCAGGAATTGAAATCTTGATCAACCACACTTGCAGGAATTGAAAAGTAGACCACTCTTTCAGAAATGAAATTGCATGAAATGAATTCTACTCTAAGGGATCATGTGTGCATTATCAAATCAGGATCCTATGAAATGAATAATCAAAACAACATGATATGAATTGAAAGCAAAAAAAATCATTCTTAACCTCTGGATATGAAAGAAAATAAAAACAATCATTCTTAACTTCTAGATATGAAAGAAAATAAAAACAATCACTCTTAACCTCTCACACAGAAAAAGATATGAAATAAATAAATCTTAATCTATGAAAGTAATACATCTTAATCTATGAAAAACAATAAATATCACACATTATAGATGGCCAATCCAAAAGCATGAGGGATGGAAAGTTGAGAGGCTCCAATTACAAGCAAAATCAAATCAAAGTGAACATCACTCATGAGCATGGTGCCAAATCCAAATTCTATATTCAAAAAAAGAGCATTTCCCCAAATTTTCACATCTCAATTATAGGAGAAAACTTCCCCTATTTATACAAAAAGATGAGAAGCTATCTCATTAATGAGAGTCCGTGAATCTCTCCCTATATCTGTAGAGTTAAAATAAAAATAGGAAATGATAAGACACATGTCTTCTTAGAGTTTCAATACAAATAGGAAATGAGACACATATCCTTATGATCCGATGATCTTCTCCACTGAAATTCGAATTTAGTTTTGGGAGGCCACATAAGGGTATCTTAGAAGCTTCCTTTTGACCTACACATGTCAACAATCTCATCCAACTTGTTAGGTATAAGCATATGCACATTATTTTCTAATTTTTAACCATAAATTCACTTAAAAATGCTAATAATAAAAAAGGTTTGGAAAAACATAAATGTGACCCAATAATGATAATGATAAGGTAAATGTAATGAAATGGAGGTAAATGTAATGAAATAGAGGTGGAGTGAAGATGAAAATATGGAAACATAGGTGAAAATGTAATGGAAGTGAATGACAATTTCAATTCCCAACATACCCCCCAACTGAAGCTATTACATGTTCTCATGTAATCTATTACATCAATTATTTTTTATCCTTGACTTTTGGCTTAACTTTGCATGATATCATTTGGTAACTCCATTCTTCTGCAAAGTCTTTTAGTTGAATTGCAACATGGTTGGTTCTTGTGTTACAACCATGTTTTGTTGTTGCATTCATTTTTTATCTTTGAACTTTGCATAATGATAATTTTATTATTGTTGCAAAGTATATCTTTATTGGATTGCATCATAGTTGGTTCTTGTGTGACAACCATGATTGTGTTTGTATCCAAATATTTTTACAATACTTTTGAAAAGCCTTTGTATGCTCATAACAATAATGTAATAGTTAGTATCTTCTGAAAGTATGTGGGCTTTTGAATGTGATATGAATATAGAAAAATATTAATATGAATGTATCCCCCCCAACTGATCATATTGGCAATTTTATGAGATGAGGAGGAGAATTTTTTTTCCGAAAATTATCATTCTATCTTTTCAAGGAATTTTATGCTTAAAAGTTAGAAAATGACATAGCTTAACTTACCCTTTAGAAATGGATGAGCTGTATGTGTGGTGGCTGCAAAATTCTTATCATAATCTTCTTCAAGTGGTTGGGCAAGTCATGGAGAAGAGTCAAGATGACCTTTTATTTGCTTTAATTAAAACTTGCTGAATCTACTGCAGAATAGTGTTGATTCTGCTACTGCCATCTGATTCTGCAGTTGTTATTTGATTCTGCAGCTGTCATCTAATTCTGCAATTGCTGTCTAATTTTGCAGCTATCATCTAGTTTTGTAGCTGCATACCTTCTACATTTTCTCAAAAATGCTGAAAACGATAGTCTTCATGTCTTCAAAACTCATTGGCACAATTCCTGCTATGTGAATAAATGTCCAGATGTCGAACATAGTAGTAAATTGTTGACTTAGTGGTAGTTAATGGATGCCATTAGTTCACACGAGAACTCTCACCATTCATGACAATGAGAGTCAAGATGCCCAAACACATCTTGCTAAGTATGAATAATTTTGTTGTTGTCGAGTACCTAGAAGATCTGATGAATAAGGGACATTGATGTATTCCCATTGTTCATTAGCATGAAGACTTGCCATTAAGGCATGTAAGCCTCAAGGTGTTTTTGCATGGACTTTTGACTCAAAGGACTATGGATTCAATAATTTGCATTGACGCAGGGTTTATTCGCGAAATGAAGAAGGATAGGAAAGGAAAAATAAAAATAGAAGATGGCAATGGAAAATAATAATGACAATGGGCAATAACCATGTCAGTGAGCTTCTTTCTTTTATTTGTGGGTCAGGCAGAAAGTGTATGCGAATAAAGGAAAATGAACAACTGATTCTTATTGGGAAAAATAACTATGGTTTGATTTGAAGTTCTTGGTTGGATTTATAATTCAAAAGGGAGGAAGAGTAATGGTTCTGATGAATATGGACATGGACTTGTTCTTATGTTTCTCATGGAATCGGTCATTTGAAGACCAATTGTGCACACAATTAGTTTTCTTCAATGATCATTCGATCATCCCAAACCTGCAAAAAAAAATTAACATAAAGAACATAAGTGTGTTCAAAAAGAAATGACCAGTTCCTTTCTGATTCTTACACAAATTTCAAATGAAATAGACTAAGGAAAATAAAAAGTGTTATATTAAGTCCAATTCATGATATCGATAACAATCCATTTTGAAGAAATAACCATGAAAATTAAATTAACTCCCTATTGTCGAATGACTTCATTCACTGTTCTCAGTAAAATGATTGGCATCGCAAAGATTTGTTGTGTCCTACAAGTTAAAACTTCATAGAAAATATACACAACAACAATATTAATGCAAAATGTTCAGAAAATATTTAAATAATTTTCCAATTGTTGCAGAAGCCATTATTGAACATCCGGCCAAAAGAACCAGAGAACTGAGGTAAAGTGTTCAATTGTCCAGGTGCAATCTCAGATATATAAGTTGGCACAAGAGTAATAGTTAATCCGATTCCAAATCTATCAAGTAGATGGACCAATAGCATTAACAGTACAATTACATCACAAAAGTGATAGTCAAGATCAACAAACTTGCTGAAAAACCATTCACTGTGTATATATAAAAAATAATTTTTTTCTCACACAAATAGCAAAATAGGGCTATGAAGAAACACAAAACTCTCTCAATTGGTTGAAAGATCTAGAAAATGGTTTCTGCGTTACCTAATTGCCCCTGTTCCAGAAAAAGCACACGTCTTGGATTTTGCTAAATCGCCCTGTTTTATTCAGAAAACGTGTTTTAAAATCATTTGTCAAAACAATTACATTTTCTAGAAATGTTTCAGCAACCAAACTCAATTTATGGTGGTTGGATTTTTGATTTGCAGGTTTGGCACAACTCACATTAATGTATCAACCACAAATCTGAATTCACTAATTGTGTATTCATGCTTCATAGCATTCAAAACATAATCACTCTCTGACTGCGCTGGCACATGACGAAACGAGTATACAAATCGGTGCAACATTAAGTTAGCAATTTCTTCCAAGTGTTCAAAGATATAAGGAGGGTAAATCTGTTGAAATTTTGTGGAGGAGCAAGAGTCATTGTTTGATTAGAAGTCTTAGTGAATTAAATTTGTTATTTCCAGCAAAACGTCATGTATAAAAAAAGAATTTATTTTCCTCATGCAATCACCAAATAAGGTCCTGAAGAACCAATATTTTCTCCTGAACGGTTAAGCATCCGAAGAAACAGTTTCTGGGTTTTTGAACTCATTCCCTTCTAGAAAAACCCCATATCCTAGTTTTTCCATATTCACCATGGTTTGCTTAGAAACTTTGTTTTAAAATCAGGTGTCAAGACTGGTGCGATTTTTGGCAATGGTGATCCTACAATAAAATTGCAGTAAGTTATATTTAATGCTCGTTTTGGTGTTTTTGTGATCGTGAAACAAAAGAAGAGATGCAAGGCATATTTACACCCAGAATATACCTCGGTGCAATAATAAGAACATTAACCACCCTATTCGAGTGTGCTTGTGTCCCTGTGCTCTTGAGAGTCGGCATAAAACACATCAATCGAGTTCTGCAATGCTAACAAATGGAGACAGTATGTGTAACATCATGTATAACATGGTAGCACTGAAGACTGCATTAAGGGAGCTTAGAATTAGAGTGGGCAGCATTGGATAGCTTTTTATTATATAATCCAACATTTTATCATTGAATAAATACTGACAGTTATGTGTAGTATACATAGCTTTTTTTTTCAATTATTATTTTTTTTGCAGGCTAAACCTGAGCAGCTAAGAACACATCAAATTCGACACTACAATTTGCTACATATACTAAGGGTTTTATTAACCAACGCATAATCATATGACACATGGTTTATAAATTTTTGACCTTCATTTTTATGCAATTCAATAATAATGTTGGATTTTATTGTGTAATGCACACCCTTTTTTTCCTTTTATTGTGTGTTGTTTTATCTTATATGTTTTTGTTGGTATTGTTTTCTTTATATATATATAGATAGATAGATAGATAGATAGATTTTATATATGATTATATTGTTTGTTTTTAGAAATTATATATGTTACATTTTTTTGAATTAAAAATATATACATATATATTTCATTTAAACAAACAATTTATTAATAAAGAAAATGCATTTGGATTTTTATTTTATTTTTTTGTAATTTTATTGAAAAATCAAATTGAATTAAATCAAATCATGAAAATACAAATCAGCTGCAGAATTGCATTCTGTAGCTAAATAATTTTTATGATATACTAAGAAACAATTTCTTTTTCTGATCCTCAAGGTCACACAAAGTGCAGAAGGAGAACATACTTGAGATTTTTTTTTTTTATTTTGTTAGCATAGTCAAGATTTTATCAATCTTTTTATTTTTATTTTTCCTATCTATATCAAAACTTTTTTTTTTAAAGTATATCCATGCTTCCAATGAAGCCATTTATGGATTAGAATTTTTGAAATACTCATATCCAAACTTGAAAAATGTAGGTAATTGTTTGTAAGGATATGCGAAATCGACTTGACCTTTCGATTTGCTACAAGGATCTCTTGAAGAATTGATGAATATTGTAGCATAAGAGCTTTTTGATACCATTCCTCAATGTAATCTTTGGGCTGCATTATAGACCCTTCATCCATAAATGGTTATTAAAAACAAAAACAAATAAAATACAATCTAAACTGAAAGCTAGTTCCTATGCACAGTTCCCTGACAACGGCACCAAAATGTTGAGGAAACTTAATTAACTATCATTTACTTGTCAACGCAGGGATTTCGTAAAACGTTCGAAGCATGTGTGCACTATATATGCTAGAAATTAACTTCCAATTTAGATCAATCTAACTATGAAACCAAATTTACTTATTATAATTCAACAATCAATTCAAAATAAATTATATTACAGTGCGTGGAATTGAAATATTAGTCTATCACACTTGCAGGAATTGAAATCTTGATGTACCACACTTGCAGAAATGGAAATCTTGATCTATCGCAGTTGTAGGAATCGAAATTTTCATCTACCACACTTGTAGGAATTGAAAAACACACCACTCTTTCAGAAATGAAATTGCATGAAATGAAATTTACTCTAAGGGATCATGTGTGCATTATCAAATCAAGATCCTATGAAATGAATAATCAAAACCACATGATATGAAATGAAAGAAAAAATAATCATTCTCAACCTCTAGATATTAAAGCAAATAAAAACAATCATTCTTAACTTCTAGATATGAAAGTAAATAAAAACAATCGCTCTTAACCTCTCACACAGGAAAAGATATGAAAGAAATAAATGTTAATATACGAAAGCAATAAATCTTAATCGATGAGAAATAATAAATCTCACACATTATAGATGGTCAATCCAAAAGCATGAGGGATGGAAAGTTGAGAGGCTCCAAATATAAGCATAACCAAATCAAAGTGAATATCACCCATGGGCATGGTGCCAAATCCAAATTCTATATTCAAAACAAGAGAATTTTCCCAACTTTTCACATCTCAATGATAGGAGAAAACTTCCCCTATTTATACAAAAAGATGAGAAGCTATCTCATTAATGAGAGTCCATGAATCTCTCCCTATATCTCTAGAGTTACAATCAAAATGGGAAATGATAAGGCACATATCTTCTTAGAGTTTCAATACAAATAGGAAATGAAACACATATATTTATGATCACGTGATCTTCTCCACTCAAATTCGAATTTGGGTTTGGTAGGCCACATAAGAGTCTTTTAGAAGCTTCCTTTTGACCTACACATGTCAACAATCTCATCCCACTTGTTAGGTATAAGCATATGCAATTTTCTAAATTTTAAGAAATTCACTTAAAAATGCTAAGAATTAATAATGTTTGGAAAGACACTAATGTGACCCAATAATGATAATGGTAAGGTAAATATAATGAAATGGTGGTAAATGTAATGAAATAGAGGTGGAGTGAAGGTGACAATATGGAAATATAAGTGAAAATGTAATGGAAGTGAATGACAATTTCAAGGCCCAACACTAGGATGGTGCATGAATCACCAATAGGTTCAAGTCTGTGAAAACTTCAGGGTGGTAGGGTGGTGCTAAGGTGAATTGTAGCTCATTGGGTGCTAGGCATCCATTCAGTTGACTACTGAAGAATATTGGGTGTTGGAGCGTTCATCCAGTTGGAGTTGGAGAAAAATGTTTTTCTAGACTCTAGGAAGTTAGAGATTTCTTTTCAATTGGAGTTGAAGATTAAAGAATTATTAGAAAAGTGTTCAGGTGGATTTTGTCCCGGAGGGGTTTTCCACCTTAAAACAACTGAGTGCATTTGTGTTCCTTTTGTTTACTACTATCATTGTATAAACAATGATAATAATTGAAGATTAAATAATGCTTTGAAGGATTAATAATAATACTATTTGAGAGGAATATTGATTCACCCCCCCCACCCTTCTTAGTATTTCCAACAACAACAAGCACTCTTCTTTAGTAGTAATATTAGGTAGAAGTTCAACAACTAATTTGAGGGAGGGAATATCACACTCGATAAGAATAATTTCTTCCAAGTCATAGGAAAGTTGGAATGGCGTAAACTCTATAGAAATTCTGACTAAAGTTCAGTATGCCCATAAAGAAAGATATAACATGCGATGTCAGTGTGTTTTATGTTTTCTTACTAACCAGCGGATCATGGTTTTGAGGACACCATTGACAACTTCCACTTGGCCATTGTCTAGTGGGTAGTAGGAGGAAGGATGTTGTTACCAAAAAGCAAGCAACGATATCAAGTCAAACATCATATGGTTCTCAAAGTGGGAGCCATAGTCTATAAAGAGCATGCGGGGTACACCAAAATGAGAGATTACATAATTGAACATGAACAGAGCAGAAATTTCTCCATCAACCTAAAAGGTGGAAATGGATTCTGCTCATTTCATGAAGTAGTCCGCAACGACAACAATGAAGTTGTGTCCATAAGAGGAAATGGGGTTACATGTGACGAATTTGATGCCTCGTTTAGAAAAGTGGCTGATGGAGATAATCAATTGAAGAGGGGTAGGGGTAGCACAAATTATCTTGGTATAGATTTGGAAAGGATGATACTATTGGACTAGAGTAATAAAGTCTTTAAACAAAGTTGGCCAACAATATCCTACATGAATTTTTTTTGGGTAGTAGCCATGCCAAAAAGATGACCACCACATGCCCCAATGTGGCAGTCATTTAGAACATGTTCCACCTCGGCAAGAGTGAGACAATGTCAAAGAACTAATTCAGTGCCATGGTGATATAGAGTAACTCTTAGCACTAAGTAGTGCTTGGATTGGTGGCGAATGCAATGATGGTCATCTAATGATATATATGGGTGAAAACATTGTGTTTGGAGGTAGACAAGAATGTCTCCATACCAAGGATCACTAGAGTCAACCAGATAAACGGATTCATCAGGCATAAGATCATAGGCTACCTCATCTAGGTCAACTCTGGGAAGGTCCAATAATAATTTGGGGAAGACTAGGGATTTCTTAGCCTTGGCAGTGGCAAAAACTAGATCAAATCATTAGAGGAACATAGTCCATTTGGAAAATTTTCCTCCAATGACTTGGCTAGACATAATGTGTCTCATGGGGTTCTATAGGGTAATGATAGTAGTTTGTTGTAGTAGGATATAGTGTCAGAAGTGATTGATAGTAAAGACAACTACCAAGGATAATTTCACGACATGTGAATATTGAATTTCATTCCCAACAAGGACTTTTGAGAGATAGTAGACCACATTCTTGTTGTGATCATTGTGAGTTTGAACCAATACCATGCCGATGGAGGATGGAAAGTCTACCAGCTATAAGAGAAATTTGTGCAAATAGTCAGGAGGATTGAGTAGTGGGGAAGATATGATTGCCTATTTCGAGGCATCGAATGATTGTTGAGATTGATCATCCCACAAGTATGGCACTCATTTCTTGAGCAAGTGAATAAATACTTTTGTTAATTCATCTTAATTCACGATGAAATGATGTAATCCTTCCCTTGCCAACTTTGGAGTTGTCATATGGATTTTGGTGTGGGAAATTGATTAATCTCCTTTACCTTGTTAGGATCAACCCGTATCCTCTGTTTGGAGACAATGAAACCAAGCAGGCATCCAGACTCAACAAAACATATGCACTTATGCGGATTCAGATGGATTTTATAGAACCTACACCTAAGAAGGATTGCTCGAAGATGAGGTAGGTGCTGGGCTCGTTTCTTTGAATGAGCTAGAAGATCATCCAAGTAAGCTTGAACTATATGTCGATATCATGAAATGCATAGTCCATGGCCCTCTCAAAGGTTGCATTCACATTTGTTAGACCGAATGGGAGCTTCCTATATGAAAATATGCCCCAAGGATAGATGAAGGTGGTTTTGTGTTGGTTTGCTACTTTTATAGCAATCTGATTATAGCCTAAGAAGCCATCCATGAAGGAGAAGGAATCACATTGGCACAATCATCTATTATTTGGTCAATGAATGGAGTTAGAAGATTATCTTTTGGACACGCGATATTAAAATCATGGTAGTCGACACAAAAGTGGATGGTACCTTGTTTTTTGTCTATAGGAACCAGATTGGAAACCCATTCAGTCAAGGGAGCAGGGTAGATGAAACCAACACGTAACAATTTTTCAACCTTAGTCTTGATGGCTGCAGTTTTATGAGGGTTGATTGGTCAAAGTCTTTTCCAGATAGACATGGAATTTTCATAGACTTTAATCTCATGCTCGACAATGGAAGGATATATGTCGGGCATTTCCTCTTAAGGTGAAGAGAAAAAATCACAGAATTCTTGGAAAAGGCAGGCGAAGCACGCAGTTTCCTCAAGATTGGATTTAGCTCCAATCTAAATGTTTTCCAAAATGGCTCTTTTGACAGAGATATCGATCAGCATCATTTTTTGAAATTTTTGTCAATTTCCTTTTCGAATCCATAGTTTGGACAATCATATAAATCGAGTGAACAAACTTAGATGGGTGAAAATGCTAGATTTTTACAGGTGTTGCGTTCGAATGAGATATCGAAGCATGATGATGAGAATTTTCCCAAGGTTTCTCTTCTAAAGATATGATCTCTCAAATAGATTCATTTGTAGGTAGGACATCATTTAGGAGATTGTTGGAAGGCGTTGTGATGGAAGAGGAAGCAGTATCATTGGTCGTAACAAAAGTAGTGAAATAATTAGATGAATATTGAATAGCTTGATAACCCAATTTAGATGGTGAAAGAGATATTTTTTCTCCATCAGAGTTAATGTTTGAAGGGGTCGGGATGACCTAGTGATTATTTGGGTCATGAGGAATGTTGAAGACCATAGAAACCATTCGTCAAACCTCAAGTGGTGAGAGAGTAAAGTAACCCAATAGGGAGGAACCCTTCAAAAGATAGGTACCAACACTGACATAAGAGTCAAGTATGCCACCCACCAAGGGCACTGTGCCACTAGGCAACGAGGAGTAATCTGGGGTACAGAAGGATAGTTGGCCCACTATTATTATTTTCCCATGCAATAGGAAGAGGATGAGTCAGAAGATTGAAGAAACAATGGCATTCATGGCATCAGTCCAAGTACAGCCCAAAAGAATATTATAGTTGAGATGACAATCTATGACTTCAATATCCACCATTATTATTTTCCCACTCAGAGTGATGGGGTAGCTAGAAAGGTATCCTTTTGGGATGAAAGTGTGGCCATCAAATGATTTAAGGGAATTCGACGGTAGTGTGAGAGTGGGAGAACCCAAGGTGAGCCAACATGAATTGAACATTATGTGGGTTGAACGACCTTCGTCAATGACCATTCCATGCATAGATTTGCCTTTCGATATGACTTGCCCATGAAATGAAAGTTGGTGGTGTTAGGGTCCTATAATTTATAAGATCAATTGATGATTATCTAGTGCTTTTCATGTTATGAGATGTTGTAAATAATACTTCATTTTGAAAATTATTTCCAGGAAAAAAAATAATGAAAGGGGGCACAAAAAATGATATGTGTGTGTGTGTGTGTGTGTGAAAAAAAAAAGAAATAAAAATATGAAAAAGTGAAAAAGTGAAAAATAGTTGCACTAAGTGAGCCAGTTCCAATGCCACTTCATTTAAAAAAAATGAATATATGTTTAAAAAATAAAAAAATATGATGAAATACCCCTTAGAAATAATAAATATGCATAGCTAGTCTAAATGTCGCATTAGATTAGTTTAATAAAGTGTGTTTAATTATTTAATCCCACCATTTAAGAGCAATGATATTAGTTTAATAAGGTGTGTTTAATTAATTAATTTCATAGTTTAAATGTGATTAATTAAATGTTAACAAACCCGGATCGGCGTGCGTGCTGGAGGATGGCAGTGCCCACACACAGTAATGACGAGTAGAGGAAAGGTGTGTCCCACCACCCCCTAGATGCTCAAAGAGATGGGTGCAGTGGCCCTTGGCATGAGTACATGCAAGGGTGGTGGGAAAGGTGGCAGAGATAGGAGGGGTGAGGTGAGATGCATAGTAATTAAGGTAAGACAAGTGCATAAGAATTGTAATATGGTTTGTGCAGTAAGGAGCTGGAACAACAAAGAAGGAAGGTGACGAAAGCAATGACAACAACCTTGGAGCAGAAACGGGTATGTATCTTGGCTCTTCGCCTCCTTTGCAATGTCACCCTAGTTTGATTCTTGATGGGGGGAGAGGGAGATACCCGAGAAGGGAAATTGGAGGAAATGCAGGGGAAATTGGCAGAGGCATCACGTTGTATTAGTCTAGCTTTGTATATTTATCTTGAGACTGTCGGGATTTGATTTCACTTGTGGCTGTGAGGACCTTTATGTGGGTAGAATTGGGACCCAAGGCTTCACAAACTGTGGGCTTAGAGAAGCTGGCTGTTGTGGATGGGTAGTTAGTGCACAACAATGGAGGCTGAGGGTAGCAAAGGGAATTTAACATGTTGGATAGGTAGATGGACCAGTGGTTGTAACCATAGCAAGCTATGGGGAACTGGGAGTAATAACCGTGCTAAGAAACCAACTAGGATACCTGAGGGGGAGGACGTGCATGATAAGGGCCTAGGAATGGATCTGGCTTACTGGGCCGAGGGGAACGGGATGGCATACCGTGGAAGAACACTGGACGGGCTAAAGCTAAGACCATTTGTGTTATGCTCTTGACATGCTAGAAGATTCCAGAATACCAAATATGTGAAGAAACACAACCCAGAACACAGAACAAAATGAGAAATAATAGCATGTATTTTATTATTCATAGAAGAAAGCAATGTCCACTTTGAGGGGGAAACCTCCAATAGAACAGGGCAATAAGACACGACGCCCCTGAATGTGGAATATGTATCCTTTATATAGGATTCATACATGCAATACCATGGGTCAATGGCATGGTTCTGTTAATACCATCTATCTAATACCATGGCCCATTTGCAACTAACTGTGGTCCCTTTATTTAAATGCGGGTCAACCACTTACAATTATTAATATGGGCTTTATTGACTCTTTAACTAACTATAACTATGACTCGACCCTATTACATAAATAAGGGGGTTAAGATTGGACCCTAACATGCCCTCCCCCATAAAAACAACCTTGTCCTCAAGGCTAAAGCTAGGAAAACTGCTGAAGAATAGTGGATGGTTCCCAAGTTGCATCTTCTGGAGAGGTGTCTTTCCACTTGATGAGGACTTCATTGATCATGCGGCTGCGTAGGTGCCATTCTTGCGTATTAAGAACCTGTTCGGGTTGGAGCTAGATTGAACCTTCTTCATCCAATTCTAGTAGACTAGTTTTAATTCTGCAATTGTTCCCTACCACTTTCTTTAGGCATGAGACATGGAAGATGGGATGGATTTTTGTAGTGGGTGGAAAGGCTAGCTTATAGGCTACTTCTCTAATGTGTTGAAGTATTTGATATGTCCGTAGAATTTTGGAGATAATTTCTAAAAACCCTTGTCTTTGAGTGATGTTTGCTTGTATGGTTGCAGCCTCAAGAATACCTAATCCCCTTCTTGAAATGTGCACTCTAAATGATGTTGGGATGCTTCTTGCTTCATGCGATTCTAAGCTCGATGGATATTATCTTTGAGGTGGGCGAGCATGGTTGCATGGTTTTGTAGGATTTTATCCACTGCTTGTACCTTAGAGCATCCAAGAATATAAGAAGTAGGTGAAAGGGGGACTTGACCATAAACTGCTTCATATGGAGTCATCTTGGTGGCGGTATGAAATTTAGTATTATACTACCATTTGGCTAGAGGTAACCACTGTACCCACAGATGTTTCTTTTCTAAATGAAACACCTGAGGTAGGTCTCCAGAAATTTGTTGATTGCTTCAGTTTGTCCATCAGTTTGGGGATGATAGGAAGTACTGAGTTCCAGTTGGGTGCCTTGTATCTTAAAAAGTTCTTGCCAAACGTTACTGATAAGAATCAGGTCACGATCAGACACAATTCAAGTGGGCATGCCATGCAATTTGAAGATCTGGTCTATGAATGATTGAGCCACCAAAGTGGGTGTAAAAGGGTGGGGTAGGGCGCAAAAATGAGCATAATTAGAAAGTCTATCCACAACCACCATGATGACTGACTTGTTGCCTGACTTCGGAAGACCAGTAATGAAATCCATAGAAACATCCATCCAGATTGAGGTAGGTATGGGAAATGGTTGTAAAGTGCCTAGGGACTTGATTTTTTCTCCTTTTTGGCACTCACACACATCACATTCAGCTACAAAAGTAACAATGTTCTTTTTCATGCTTGTCCAAAAGAAGGAACTTCAAGTGTGAGCATAAGTCTTCTGAAAGCTTGAATGGCTTGCAGTGGGAGATGAGTGCAACTCTGCCAAAATGCACCTTTTGAGGGTGGATGTCGATGATATCACTACTTTGTCCTTGTAGCAAAGAATCTCATCCTTCCAAGAGTAGCCCACTGTGGAATTTGAATCTTCTGGCAAGTTGTGAATGAGTTGGGAGAGTCAAGGATGTGAAAACCATTCCTTGCGACATTCTTCAATGCACTCTAGAATGGGAAGAGAGATTGCTAGCAAGGTGTTGTCCTCCTCAAATTGGCATGATAAAGCCGCTGCTACAACATTTTCATGTCCTTTCTTGTAAATTATCTCATAATCATATCCCAGCATTTTGGCTAGCCATTTGTTTTGTTGTGGCAAGGATAGGCATTGCTCCAAAACATATTTAAGGCTTTGATGGTCTGTGCGGATTTTGAAACGTCACCCCAATAAGGATGGTCACAAGGTATCCACTGCATGTAAGATGGCCATCATCTCCTTCTCATAAGTAGATTTTCCTAGATGTTTCCCACTTAGGTGTTGGCTAGTGAAGGCCAAGGGTCGACCTTCCTGCATTAAGACAGCCCCAATACCTATACCTGAAGCATCACATTCAATCACAAAAGATTTGGTGAAGTCGAGTAGTGCCAACATGGTAGTGGAACACATGGCACATTTGAGAGCTATAAACGCCTGTTGTACTTCATCATTCCAAAGGAATGAATTTTGGTTGAGAAGGTGAGTGAGGGGTCTAGCAATGCGACCATAATTGTGGAAAAATTTGCGATAGTAGCCAGTAAGACCCAAGAATCATATCAAGCTCTTCAAGATCTTTGGTTGGGGCCAATCCTACATTGCCTGGATCTTTTTGGGACCCACTGCGACACCTTCACACCCCACAATGTGGCCCAAATACTCGACTTATTTCATGCCAGAAGAGCACTTGGAAAATTTGACAAATAATTTATGCTTCCCGAGAATTTGCAAGAGCATGTCTACATGTTGAAGATGTTTTTCCTAGGTGAGGCTGTAGATGAGAATGTCATCAAAGAAAACAAGGACAAATTTTCTGAGATATGGTTTGAGTAGGTGATTTATGAGGCTTTGAAAAGTGGACGGGGCATTACAGAGACCAAATGGCATGACCAAGAATTCGTAATGGACTTCATGATTTCTGAAAGCAGTCTTCGGAATGTCTACTTCTTTCATGTGAATTTGGTGATAGCCCGAGTGAAGGTCTAGCTTATTAAAGAATTGATCCCCATTTAGCTCATGCAAAAAATCATCAACAACCAGGATGGGGAATTCATCTTTGACTGTCATCTTGTTGAGGGCCCTGAAGTCTGGACACATATGCCATTCCCCATCTTTCTTGAGCACCATGACCATAGGCGATGAATAAGGACTAATGCTAGGACGAATGACACTGGTTTCCATGAGTTCGTTGATGATTTTTTCAATTTCATTCTTTTGGGTGAAAGGGTATCTATATGGGCACACATTTGGTGGTTGTGCCCCTGGGACCAAAGTAATTCTATGATCATGTTCCCCTCTCGATCTTGGAATCTCATGAGGTTTGTTAAAGACTTGCAAATGGTTTTTTAAGACTTGTTGCATCTCAGGATGAATATGAAGAGTAGGGAGATCAAAGGCCTGAATGGCATTAAATTGGGAGATAACTCCATGGTGGCCCTTTTTTAACAACTTTTCCATCTGATACGAAATAATGATAGAAGGATTACCTGCTTGGAGTCTGCAAAGGGTATGCCTATGGTCATTCTGCTTAAAGCTCATATATAACTCCTAGAAATCCATTGTGATTGGGCCGAGTGTGTGGAGCCATTAAGCACCCAAGATGATGTCACACCCACCCATGTTGATGGAAAACATGTGGGTATTTAAGTGGTAATCTCCCATCTGAAGTTTGATATTTTCATAGCGGCAGTCACATTTCATCATCCCTCCATTAGCAATTTGTACCTAGAAATTAGAGACTGCTCTGACAAAACAATGCACAACTTCTGCGACTTTGTAATGGATAAATTTATGCTTGTTGCCACTATTAATCAAGACTACTATAGGGCGATGTTTAATAAAACCTCTAATTTTGAGATTTTGGGAAGAAGAAATGCCTGCCAAAGAATGGAGTGAGATAATCAGTTTTTCTAGTGTAGCTGGGAGCTCATTGTCCTGCTGGTTGTCCTCATCTTCCTCCTCTTGTCCCTCAAAGGATGGGGCTTCCTCAGATGAATTATGATCAGTAGCATCAATTTGAAAGAATTTAGGTTCCTTGCATTTATGCCCTGGGGAGTATTTGTCATCACAGTAGTAACACAATCCTTGCTTTCTTCATTCTGTCATTTCTGATGGTGACACCTTTTGAACCTTAAGTGTTTTGGTAGTGCTTGGAGCCTAGGTGGGGCATCGCGTGGCTATGAAATTTGGACAAGGTGACTGCGCTGCTAAAGTGCATTCCAATTCTGGAGCCGTTGTGCAAGCTTCCAGCCATGTGGGTGGGTGGTGCATCCGGACGTGAGCTTGGATAGTGACTTTGAGACCACTAATAAAACATTTCAAGTAGAATTCGTCTGCCAGACCTCTTGTGTGGAAGGCTAATGCCTCAGAGTTTGTAATATAGTCGTGTACTATGCTTGTCTATCTGAGCTTAGTGAGATGACCAAAAAAATTGGATTCACGTTCAAAGCAGTCACAAAGGGATTTTGAGAACGCCTACCAGGTAATTGGCCTTGCATAGCATTTCTGATGCCACTTCCACCCTTTCCATCTTTCCTGGTCCAAGTAAAGGCCTCCCACATGTATATTAGTCTCACCATCTCTAATGTGATTTAGCATGAAATATTGATCCATTTGTGATAGCCATATTGTCAGATTAGAGCTATCAAATTTGTACATGTCCAGCTTGGGTGGTCAAGGGTGGGAATGTTGGTGGTTTCCATGGAAGTGAAGAGAATGGCTAGATTCTCCTTCATGGTATTCATTAAATTAATATACCTCTGATTGTAATGCTGACTTGCACTTTGTGAATGTGTCGTGCAATGTCTGGATCTGCCTCGATAATTCCTCCAACCTTTTTTCAAGGGATTCCATCTTCTCATTGGCCATAGCTTGAGCTCTGGTTTCTACCATACAGAGATCTGCTTCACTTTTCATCACTGTGAAAAAATTTGCCACCACCTAAAAGTTGAAGCTGACAAGTGAATGGTACCACCTCGCTCAACTCGTCATCCTAATTCTTATGGGCTAAGTCTCTTGTAAGTGTCTCGGGAGGGCCTCAGACTTCTTTTTTTTAACTCTGAAAGGAGTTTGACTCCTCGCTTATCAATACTATAGTAGCCAGTTCCTAGAAAAGTTAATCATGCCTAATGTTCCGTGAGAATCACCCCAAGGTATAGGAGCCAGAAGCCTCCTTGCACAAATGGTCAGAACTGTCTGCGAAACCGTCAACTGCATAGTGTGAGTAGGAATGTGGTAGCAACTGAACCCCTACTACTAAATCTAAATGGTATTCTAGTGGATCTGATTGTTACGGTGGTGTAGAACCCAACCTGCTAGATCTGATCTAGAAAAGAATATGATGGGAGATCTTTAGAGAGATAAGGGAACTATGGTCTCAAGGAGTGTCAAGCGCTATAGATCGCAATATACATAAGGCTCCAACAGTGGTACTTGGCCCAATATTTCAGGGCAATAACTAAGGAGGATCAATCGTATCATTAGCCATACTGCCCAACTACCCTATCGTATGCATGAGTAATCTCCCCGAATGCTATTCTCAGTGTACAATAGCAACAAGACGACTGATGTTTTATCTACGATGAGGTTTCAGGTGAGCCTAGGGGGCTTTTGATATACCTAGATGGTACGTGGAAGACAGTCCATGCGCGTTTCTGTCTAATGCACTACTACCTAAAGGGGTACCCATAAGGGTTAGAAGGGAGTCCCACGTGCATGACCACCTCTTGTATTTCTTGCGTGCATGCCTCCCCAAATCTTTAGGTTTATATGCCCAATGACAGATCCCGTGGTTTGAAGATGTTGGAACACGTCTCTAGCCAAAAAGAAAAAATCTGCTACAAATGGAGCTACCACCAGCCTTGGAAAGTGCTCGGATACCACTTGTTATTCTCTTGACCTGCGAGAATATGCCAGAATACCAAATATGCAAAGAAATACAACCCAGAACATAGAACAAAATGAGAAATAGCAATGTGCATTTTATTATTTAGAGACAAAAGCAATGTTCACTTGTCTCTTTGAGGGGGAAACCTCCAATAGAGCAGGGCTCGATTACAAAATAAGACATGACACCCCTCAATGGCGAGTCTCTATCCTTTATATAGGATTCATAAATGCAATACCATGGGTCAGTACCATGGTTCTATTAATATCATCTATCTAATACCATGGCCCATTTTCAACTAACTATGGTGCCTTTCTTTAAATGCAGGTGAACCACTTACAATTAATTATTAATACGGGCTTTATTTACTCTTTAACTAACTATAACTATGACTCGGCCCTATTACCTAAATAAGCGGGTTAGGTTTGGACCCTAACATGTTTGGTAGGCAGATGGACCAGTGGTTGCAACCATGACGAGCTATGGGGATCTGGGAGTAATAACCGCACTAAGAAACCAGCTAGGATCCCTACAGGGGAGGATGGGCATGATAACGACCGAGGAATGGTTTTGGCTTATTGGGCAGAGGGGAATCAAATGGCATACCATGGAAGAACACTGGCTGGGTTGAAGCTAAGACCATTTGCATGGCCTCAGAAGGGGCCTGTCAACCATAATGGGTATGCGAGGCAATAGACAGGGAGGACTGGAAAGTCAAAAGGGATATGGATACCATCCATGTCTCAAGACTGGTACACCACCTACCCTGCCCCCTGTTTTTCTCATAAAGGGGACAAGAAAAAGAATGAGGAGAATGTTGGCATGGAAAATCCCACCTAGGAGAGTAATATGCTACAAAGCATGTAGATAACATCTCTTTCTTGTGAACATGTATCAAATCGTGTGGATATGTCTCGGCCAACAAGAGGATGGGGTCATGGAAGATGAGGCTAGGAGTGTGGAAAGGCTAGGGACCCAAGAACATCAAAACGCCATAGAGGAAGGAAATCAGTAGAGCATCTTATCATTGAAGCAGTTGCAGCATACCGAGAAGGAACGAATGAAGGCATTCATAATTTGTTAGAATAATTGGAGGAATAAATCAAGGGGGCAGTGAGACAGAGGAGGAGATCGAGAATTGGAGGACACTAGTCCCAGACTCTAGGAATACCAAAGGAATTATAACCCAATTCAAGTAGAATTTATAAATGTACTGGCTAATTAAAAGCTTGTTGGGGAAAGCCATGGAACAAATCTTGGTGGGGATGGTTCTCTCTCTCCAAGGCATGTCGAATTATAAATAGGATCTACAGAGAATCTAGTTTCAACTCCACAAGGAGGAAATTAGATTGGATACAATTCAAAGGCACATCCCATGCATCATAGAAGAAAGGCTTACCAATTGGTGTAATGGTTCATTTATATGCTATATCTTCAGCATGCAAACTTCCGTTGTAACCAGTCACCAAGCCACCAGTCTTCATCCAACCAATTCTAGGGTCATTTCAGTATTCCAGTTATTTTCTTTCCAACATGCCTTCTAAGGATAAATCTGAATCCATAGTCAAAATCCCCCTTCTTCCCCCTATAATTGACTTAGACCACTAGCTCATGGTAGATCAAGAATACAAAATCATTGAAACCATTTGTAAGTTCGATCTCTTCGAACTCCACAACTGGTTAAAACAAAATTCATTGATCTTATTGATGAATTGGGTTGGTGGGACTCCTTTCTACCATAATTCTTCTTTCCTTATACCCATCATTTTCTTGAATTTGTTTCATGGTGCCAATTCTGGTACATTTATAGTCAAAGGGAAATTGTAGCCTAAAGCAATGATATTATTTTCACAATTATCCTTGATTCCATAATCCAAATGCTTTAGATTAAAAAAATTTCCTCTCTAATGCCCTTTTTAGTAGATTTCGTCATGGAACTCTATGAAAACCTCACTTTCCCTCACAGAGCCAAAATATTTGAGACATATCTACATGAGGATATCTACATGAGGATATCCATCCTCCATGTTCCCCAAAATGACAAAGACAATTATCCCAATAGTTTCTTCTTTACTCAATTATCAATATGATCAGTGGGTTGATGAAGCCATCATAGGGTTTCTATCAGTTTTATCAATAGG
The DNA here is from genome assembly GCA_000404065.3 of Pinus taeda. NCBI lineage: Eukaryota > Viridiplantae > Streptophyta > Pinopsida > Pinales > Pinaceae > Pinus > Pinus taeda. The sequence continues at coordinate 75,650 of APFE030514916.1, forward strand.
TGAAAATCGCTCAACCATCTTCAATTATAGTGAATTCCTAGCAGTTGTGATTCATGAATAGTTCCTAAAGTTTTCTACGGAAGGGGTTTTTAAGTATGATTTAGTTTTAACGTATTTGTTTTTGTTCCATCAGACATACATGTTTTAGTTTCCATTGCAGAAATTGGATGGCCAAGGGAATGCCCAGTCCGTGATTCATTGGAATTCATTTTTAAGGAAGCATACCAATGAATTCACCTTCATTGATTATGTAGACTAGTTCTTGTATACAGTTGCTTGCCTATTGAATAGTGATTCTCAATGAAGGATAGGACATGAGATAAAATGATTTCTACATCTAAGTGAGAAAACAAGGATAGGTGACTGGTACTTGTATCAAAATTACACTGAGATAAAAGTATATGGGTGTGAATTTCCTCCATACAGGTTGCCCAAATTTGTTCCTATGAGAGTTTTTTCACTAGAATTTATTAGACAAAGATTAATATGGATGAGATGCACTTTCTAGTAGCTAAGAAGAAATCTCAATTCAAGATCAAAAAATAGGTTGGGCCTTTTATCTTCAATACTAGGACAGTAGCCAAAGAAGCATATCTACTCCTTAAGAATATGAATTTTAAACTCAAATTCACTTGGTTATATGACCCTTTTGGAATAATTTCAAAACCAAGCGTAGAGCAGAAGACTACTCCCTACACTTATACTCCTAGGTCAGAAATATAAAAGTATATGAATCAAGATCAATGAAAGGAAAATACTTTGCAGGAGGTAGAGGAATGGTACTCTCTACAATGATATCATAGAATCCAACACCATAGGAGAAGCAAGAAAAATACCAATGGAGGATGTTTTCCCTTTAGCCATAGAAATTTAGGGGAAAGAGTTTGAGATTTACAAGAAGAGACAGAACACCAATCTAGCAAAAGAATCCTTTCAAGAGGAAAATGTGCAGTCCACTATAGTTTTGACAAGTCACTATACTTCTACTAAGAATGAAGATATTTTCATAAGATATGCATCATCTTCAACTTCCCAAGGCACACTGGACACATTTTAGTAAGGAGACTTGGTTCTTGAGCAAGCTGAACCAAGTATATTTTCTAGGTATAAGGAGATATAGAAGAAAAATAAACTCCTAAAAGCTACCATCTATTCTCAATTTTGAATCAGACAACATCCTCACATCATAGGCTTCTCTCTTCCTTTGACACAGATAAAGGAAAGATGTAGATAACCTTCCTCTAAGCTGAGGTTCCTTTTCCCAAAACTCTAGATGATTACAAGAAATCTATCTTCTCTTTCAATGTTGATCAAATCCATCCCATTGATCAGATGGACTTACACATAAAAAAGGTGAGATGTTGTATTCACCCTTAACAAACTCAATAATGCTCGCTTCTAGGCTACAAGCTTCGGTCAGCAACATTCAGTCCCAACTCAAACTAGAAATTTTATCTTCTTTAGCTAAAGACACTAAGATTAAGTCTTTAGAGGATCTAGTAATCAAACTGGGATATGATCCTAGTAATGTGAAAGATGTAGACGAAATTATTAGAAGAAAGAATGTTGACATTACAGCTCTAAAGAATCAACACAATCTTCCAACCACTAAAGATCCATAGACCAAGGAAGTAGGAAAAATAGAGAAAGAGAAAGAATACATGTTCAAGATCGTTGAACAGAATGGGTAGATTAAAGAGATGGAGACTGACATGGAGAAACCGATAAAGGGGAGAGAACAATCAACACAGTTGGTAGTCATTCCACTTGCCGCAATTATGATTGCAGGTATATCGATAGTAGGAGCTCCCACTTCAGCAACCATCATAGTTGAAGCATAGTCTACAGATTCATCAGGAGAACTAGTCAAAGCTATGGAGGACCTATGTTTCAAATGGCAAGAGATTGAAAAGATGAAATCTTAGATATACAATTTCCAAGAACAAAAATTAAATATTGATAATGTGTACCTAGCATAGCTTCAAAATACTCATAGGTTAACCGAGATAATTGAACAATTAGAGAATGAATTTGCCATGGTCTAGACAATTGCACACACAAAGGAGAAAATTTGGGTGGAAATAAATGAAGCTATGACTACAACTTGGCCTTCCATTGAAATAAGTTTCGAGTAGGAGGAATTGTTGCAGAGATAAAAAGAGGTTACTGAAGAAATAAAAGAAAGTTCGGGATAGAAACTAGGTGAATCTATTTCCCTAATATGGATTCTAAATTCAAAGACAAAGGAGGAACTAGAGGAATTTGAGATTGTAGGTAGGAAAAAAACAATCCTCGAGCTGAGAAGAATCCTTACAAAAAGGAACTTGATGCTACAGTTAGAAAACAAGTATCATAACTTGGATGCCAACATTCAGAAGTTCCACAGAAAATTCAATGCACTGAATAAAAAGGGGCTATTAGGTTTGAAAGGAATTGGAGATAAATTGGTTTAGTTAGATGATTATCAATAGAAATTATACTCCATAGATAGAGATAACCCAAAGTTTTCTACCATCAAGGAAACCATCACATGAAACGATTTCATGGAGGGTCTGAAATTCAATTTACTTATCAAACATGAGATAAAACATTTGTTTGTAATTAACCCACCTTCTAGATATATACTAAGGCAGATGAAACCTACAAAAGGTTAATCAAATTCTCCACCCCAGCTGAAGACATATGAGATCAACTATGTCAACCACTTGAGTAAAATAATTGTTCATCTTCAATAAAAAAGTAACAATTTTCCAGGGGAAGTCAACACCATAATCCTCAAATATAGTTCCAGAGAACTATAACAGTTTTATTTGCCTATATTTCTGTACTATTTTTGCAAATATTATTTTCGGATATTTTGTAAGGAAAATCTTGATATTTCAAATCAAGATATTTTCATAATTTTTGTATAAATACTTCATAATTCTAAGTAAAAATGGTTGGAACCCATATGAAGAAAGCATATATTTGATGTAAAGTTGTACATGTAATGAAGTGATCATTTCCATTAATAAAAAAGTTTGTTCTAGGATTCCTGTGTCAGGCAATTGGTGAAGTTTCCTCTCTTGTAAAATTGTTATTTTTCCTATTTTCCATATGTTCTTTTTATCTCTATTTTTAAAGAGGATTAAGGGTTGAACTTGTTTAAATACAATATGCTCTATATTATAAACAATATTTGTGTTTTCAAACTGAGATTAAATATAAAATTCATTCTAAAATGCTCTATGTTTAATTGAATCTAAATCTTTTCCTTCCTTTCATTACACAAAACTTCCAAAGATCCAATAGTCGACCTACCTTTCCCTATTACAATTTGTTCTATTATTTATGTATTTGATCATCCTAAGACTTTTTTACTCCATTATCTAATGACCTTTCCTTGCAGTTTCAACCAAACATTTGAAAAACCCAAACTCATAACTCAATAACTAGCCTAATATCTTAAATCAACAAATCATATAGGGAGATCCCTCTTTGAAGTTGGAAGCGCTAGATCCTAGATTCCAAAGTGGTTTTGTGGTTATCTTTGGGTTTCTCTCACAGCCTTAGGAAATTATAGAGTCATAATAGGTGGGAAAGGCAAGGCTTACTTTTCTCCATGTGAAAAATTGCTAGCATGGAATCCTGAGGATCAATTCCGCCAATAACCAAAAGCAAAGCTTTCCGTTGCGATGGAAAAGTTTGCAATACTTCAAGAGTAAACATGGTTGATGGTGCTTTCGCTAGATCATCTACAATACTATAGTTTTGGGTAGCACATGCAGAGGTATTGTGTGTCATGCGATGAAGTGCCCCCTTGAGGAGGAAAATCACAAGGTCAACGACAAGCCTTTCGATATGAAGATTGTTAGGTGATGATGGATTTGAACACGAGACAATGTCCAAAGTAGTAGTGACTAGAGTTCCATAATTTTTGTCTCACGTTTGATGATCAACCATTTGAAACATGTAAAAAATTGACGATCCTTCACCAGGGGAAGGAGGATGTGAACTGTTATTGCAGCCTTGTTGGGGTTGTGGTGGGTTCAAAATAATATGTTTTTGCTATTGAGCAAGTAAAGGGTTGTTTACGATTGCAAGGGTCTTGCGAGCATCCTTTTAAGCAAGAAGATCTATGCATTCTTGAAGACGAGGAAATTTGTGAGACATGTGGTCCCCCACATATATTTCACAAAGGAACTTAACATATTTTTATTTTCCACTGTCAGATTTGGTAGTAGCATTCTATTTGGGGTTGTTCAATGTAGCAGGCTAGTCTTCAGAAGGATAGTTATTTTTTTTATTCTTCTTTTTCTTACCACTAGTTTTTTTGTGTAGACTGCATAGAGTTTATTACAATGGTTGGAAGAGAAACCGATTGCATAGTAGGAGTGATATCAACAGATAAATGGGAAATGCGCCCGCTGAGGTGTTTTATAGTAGCCCTGGAGGTAGCACCAACGAGGCCATCATCGTGCCAACCTAGTTGCTGAATAACGTGAGCATTAGAAGTTCGAGGGGCATAGGAGATTACATCTTATAGTGTGCTATAATGAGATTAAATCAAATCTAAATGTTAGGCATGATGAATGGATTGGTCTTCCATGATTGCACCACCTAATGCAATGTCCTTGGAAATTTGAGGAAGAAGTGATTTGCAGAACCAATATACTAACAGGTAATCTGGAATTCAGGCTTTAACAAGCCTCCTCCATCTCCATTCATGGATATGATTAGAGATGTGGGTAGACGTCTCTTGGCATACAACAATAAGGATTTTGGTTCCAATTTCATAGTGAACAAGAAGATGAAAGTGCTTTAAGAATTCCATTCCCAGAGCACCAAAGGTATTGACTAACGTGCGTGGTAACTCAATGTACCAATTGGCAGCGTTTCCAGTAAGGGTGCGAGGGAAGATTCTGATCCAGATATCTTCATAAAGCATGGTGTTTGATACACACCATAAATGGTAGGTGGCAACATGTGTAGCCAAATCCTTGCCTTGTTTCCCATCGAATTTTAGAATGTCGGCAGGTATCTTGTGCGGGATTGGGGAAAATGCAAGTTATGATTGATGGGTTCATTATTTAATTTATATAGATCAGGGATATCAAGTGCTTCCAAAAAAGGAAAAGGGTTCAGTGCCCCCAAGTCTAAATAAGGGGTCCCCCCATCAAGCTGTTTCCAACAGGATACATAGGATTCATAAGGTAATAACCTCTAGGTTGTGCGAGTGTAGTCATATAATATGGTGGTCCATATGGGATATTAGGTTGGAGGGAAAAAGGTTGGTTGCCCCCAGGATAAAAATTGGCCCCTTGACTCAATTGAGGTTGAGGAGGGGGTGCCCAAATGGATGAAGCATGATTAGGTTGAGAAATTCCACTAGCCATATAGTTTATTGTAGGCACATAAGTGACACTAAAATAGTGTCCACTTCGAGGAAGTAAGTCGATTTATGACTAACCAGGTTGTACGGTAAGTAGAGGGGGAACAATAATGCCCCCAACCAGTATATGCATGTTGGGAATATTGCCCCTAGGAATTTCAACCTCGGGGTTTTAACTTAGCAAAGGGTTCCAACCAAAAGGGTTAATGAAGGTAATCATGCCAACAACATTACTAGGAGCAACAACTGAAGGTCTAGGAGCTGACAAGAAATGGGTAGAAACCAAGATGTAATGGATTTCACTCATAGCTATGTTGTAGCGGCTACAACACCCTCCAATATTTTGGCCTGCAGGAAATTTTAGAGCCTTCTTTGGATTTTTCCTTGATGTTTGCAAGCACTCAGGTTCATCTTGTGAGTCCATGTTGAGTCTTTCCACCCTCCTCACTTGACCATTCATCGGAAATATTTTTGCATGATGGTCACAATGTCATGCTTTCAGCCATGTTATAGCTATGCATAAGGACCATATTCATGTGAAAAAGTGTATTTTCTATGTAAACATTCATCGCACTCACACATGAAGTTGTATGCACTATCGCACAGGTGTTTTCATCGTCATTCAATGATCTATCAAAAGTGTCATGCTTGTCGCTCGCACTGTCTGCTAGTCACATTGAGTGAATGTTGTCTTGATGGTTCGAGGCATCTTCTTGTCATGTCATGTTGAGTGTGTTTGCAAGGTCATGCATGTATGAAGTTACTCATTCTCACACTTAGTAATTCTACTGAAGCTATGTTGGCCAAACCAACTCCAATAGTCCGACCTTTGCTGAGATGCACTATGCAGTTTCAACCCTTAGTGAACGTGTATTGTTGCCCATAATTGTGTAGGGCTTGAGGCTACCTTCCAAGTATTTTGCATTGCGCAATCCTAGAATCGACTCAAATGAATGTCCCCAGAAAAATGCAAAAATTTCCCAGCAAGCCATCTCAATCTGCATTGCCCATAAGCCTCTAGCTGGTCAATCAGAGCGTTTGACTGGGTAATGATCCCAGGCCTCACTCCTCCAAAAAATTGCATAGAACCTTCCAAGCATGCTCGCTTTCATTGACTAAAGAAATTGCATATACATGTCAGACAGACACCCATTTCCTATCAATACACTTCCCTAAAAAATTGTATAGTTTTTCTGGCTAGTCACCCTGTCAATCGGCCTGCTTCTCCTCCTAAAAACTGCGTAGTTTTCATGAGAATTCTCCCAACTACATAGAATGCTGCTTAGCTCAAAAAATCCACAGGGATGTCCAGAAGGCCAGTGTCCCAACTCTATGCATTTTTTACCAATGCCCTCTTGTATCCCACTGCCAGCTCCCCAAAGAAATTGCACAGTTTTCACTGCTAGTATGCCCCTATTTCCTGCACTGTCTCCAAAAAAAATTGTACAGATTTCCCCTCTAGGCAAAACAGATTCTGTAGATAGTCAATGCTGATCTAGATTCCCCATCTCAACCGCCCAATCACCTCTGTACAATTTTCATGGAAGATGTCAGGAGTCCACATCCCGGCTTGAAATGTTCTCTGTGCAGTTTCAGAGCCTTGTACTCTCTCCTAGTCATCGGCATCCGAAAGGGAAAAAGCAATGCATCATGGTAGACTAGGGGATTTCTGGACTTAGTGTCATCTCATCATGAATGATTGAAGACATAGGTACATGGATGAGATATGGCACACTAATGAACGAGATGAACATGGAGCGCATGCAAGGAGACTTTTTCGTGAATGGACAAACACATGGAGCATTCAAAAGTACAAACGAAGGAGAGACATGTATGTGCAACACTAAGCGAACACCAAGACCATCGAAGACTTCGTACATATTGTCATGCGGTGGTGAGGCTATGACACACCAAGAGAACATCTGTCACTTAACAGCACCGTAGCTCGAGATAGACAACACTAGTAGCATGAACATACCATCTCTATCGTGTCGATTCGTGTCATGAGTCATCTCAGCCACATCACTACTGTGGGCCATACTATTGTAATCAATGCAATGTAGCGTGGAAGTCCAAGAGAGCCACATGTAAATATGAAGAGTCATGTAAAGCGGGTCATGTAAGTCAAACAGTCATGAGGGTAGTCAAACAATCACAAGGCCCAGTTTTACCCTTGGCTATAAATACCCCTCATTTTTACATGCAAAATACTTTTCACCTTGGCTTATCCCACATACCCTTGAGAGTCTATATTTTTTTCTTTGAGGGAGAAATGGCTGCAACGCCCCACTATCAGGGTTAGTGATGTAATGGTGTACCGATGTGTCTTGTAACTTTTGCTTAATTCAAAATCTTGACAACAAGCCAACACATTTTCACACATGTATTGTATTTTCATGTAAGATCATTCTTTGGACTCTTGTAACGCATTTTTCTTTAACCTGTATTAAGACAATTGAACTATTTTGGTTGTTCTAATACATATCCTTATGAAAATGTCTTGTATAAGTTGTTAACATTATCTCACCTATGCAATCTATCCCGCTGGACACTTGACAGAACCATTCTCATAAATTTGTTATAATGACCATCGTACTTGTGTGGACTACTCTGTTGGGTATTGTACGTGCTATCCATTCACTGTGTTTTTGACTACCGCATCTGTGTGGACTACTTTGCCAGATGTTTGGCATGTCTTTTTTTTTTGTGTGTCTCTGATAGAGTTGGGACTATTCCCTTTTGACTTAAGAATCACTTCCACACTCTCCCTCTACAGTGAAATAACCTTGACACAAGTAACACTAAGCACTCACCAGGCACGCAAAACTTAATGTTCGAAGACAAATAAGATCACTCTCATGTGATGACAAGAAAGAGCTAAGGCATACTTTTAAGGTAATGGAAACTGGGCCATCATACTAGATGGGACTCCTATACCAAAAGGTGTGAGGTCTACTTGGGACTTCATACTGGGGAGATCCCCTTAATGTTGGTGGGTCCAGCATCGTCAAGATTTCTGACGTTAGAAGGATGGCCATATGACAACATGAGCCCATTATATCCAGTTTGAATCTCTTACCAAATGGATCATACACAATTCATGCTCCTGTTGTGTTTCTCACATTTCTTCCTTAATGAACTATCAATCCCCGATGAGCTTCTCGATTAGCTGTCCTTGTTAAAGTTTGACGGTGAGGACAAAATGTCCATAACCAAGAACATTTCTAATTTTCTCCAGTTCTACGAATCTCATGATATCGATAGTGAAGAGCTTGTTTGCATACTTTTCTTCCTCACCCTTGAAGGTCATGCTAATTGGTGGTGTCATACCCTTCCACCTTCTTCCATTCATTCCCTTCTCATTCTCCTCAAGGAGCTCCATGAAGCCTTCGACAAGTATAACCACCAAAATGTCTGTGAAAGAATCTCTCATTTGAGAATGAATCCTAGCGAATTAATTGAGGACTTTTCTACTCGCCTCCTTCATCTCTGTCACAAAATTCTTGAATAGTTTTGGGACCTTGACTTCATGAGCCAAGAGTTAAAACTCTTGGTTCATGTCTCTCGAAATGGTGAGCCTCCTAATTTCCTTTCTTCCTTGACTCTTATAGATCATGACGCCCCTCATTTTTTAGAGGAGGAGCCGAACACTTCCTTTGTTCCTTGTCCTCCTCCATTTCAGGTATCGAAGAGGGTGCCCCATCATAGCAGCCGTGAAGCTAAGCAATCTATGTAGTGGATACCCACTCATAGTGGTCGCAAAGCTGTGAAATCTGTGTAGCATATTCCCAACTTGGCTTCTTAGCTGTATCCCGCTATAATGAAGGAAACTCCAAAATGGCTCAGAACTCCTATGGCGAAGACCCATTCCTCCATTTTCTAAGAAGAACTCACCGTTCATAACCCAAGTCTCAAGTTTGATCTGTATCTCTATCGTCCTCCATCATATACAAGCCATGACTCCTTATACCAGGACCCACTTGATCAATTTGCTTCACCAGCCAATTGTACGCATTCGCTTGATTCTCAATATGTTGGCTCAAATTGCGATCATGTGCAAGGTAGTTTCATTACATAGGAAGAGGAGAAGAAAGGTGAAGACACAAAAAATTCCTCTTCTCTTTTTCAAAATGGTTCAAATCAAGACATTGAACTTCCATTGTTGATTGATTCTCAATCCTCTAATCTTGGTGAAACATCATGCACAATTAATTCTTTTGATCAACCTCCAGTCTTGGGTTGTCATCACTCCCATGCTTCCATATTTTGTGATGAACACCCAAGCACATTATGTGATCTATTGTCATTTCATGTACACTCTAACTCATATATGGAATGAACACCATTCAAAGTAGATGTCCATATCTAAACTTCCTTTACACCTCACTTGCCTATGTGTCCTACCATTCACAGTGCATCTACGTGTAGTGGAGATACTCCATGTTCTCTTGCTTCTTCATTTGTTGAATTATCTCTTTGATCGGTACCAGGTAGTGAGGATATCCATAAAGAAAAATGTCTTAATGCATAGGACTCTTACCACTCGTCATCATATTATGTGTTGCATGAAGATAACTCATCAAGTTAGCTTGTTGAAGCTGGAAAATGTGATGAAGCCTGTGATGGAGATGGCCTCCATCCTAAGAGAAGTTTTGAAATCACTGACAACAACCATCCTCAAGCCATGCATGATTTGGTTCACATCTCAAAATGCCATTTTTCAATTCTGGAAAGTTTCGGGATGTGCCAAGGAGTCAAGGCACTTCAACGTCTATTGATGGTTATGTCAGGACTTCACGACTCTGGTATGCCCCTCGAGGTAAATTAAATATAGATTGTCATGCACAATCCATCTATCTGCAATGTTTCACTCAACGTGGCCCCCGTGTAAAGAATATTTACTGTTCCGAGTGTGATATTTCAAAATTTTAAATTTTCACTAATGACCAAATCCACGAGTCTGTTACAACATGTTCGTCTTCATGCACTTATCTTACATCCAATTCAGGTTGGGAGTGTTTGTTCCCCATGAAATCATGGAAAAATGAAGTTGATAATCTCAAAGACTATCTTTGTCTGAAATCATACTTATCAAGTGTTCTCTCTCATGATCAACACCTTGGTCTTCTTGCGAATTTTTTACGTCAAATATGCCCTCTCATCACACAAGAAATCTCCCTATGTGATGATGAGCACACAACCTATGACACGAATCAGGTTACTCTCATTTCACCACACCGTAAATGGCTTCACACATTCACAGTAATGGCATCCTTTCCACATTTTTGTGATGACCATGATGCCAGCGCAATTTTTCACCAGTTGCAGATGGGCGTTCTGTCATATCTAGCGCACATTGAACTTGGTTCCCTCATTCAGAGTGTTCACAATGTTGTTGATTTTTTTTCTTTTTTCATGTCAAACTGGGAATCTGGCATCTAGACCAGCTTGCCTGAATTTTCTTCTATATTGGGTGGCTGTCATGTATTTTATCATTTTCCCAACAATACATCTAATTATAGCCACTTCATGCACTATGATCTTCACCATGTAACATCTATCTCCTCACACTTTCGTCAAGTAGGTGAGGCACTTTAGCTTGCACTGATGGCTATGGTAGGCCCTCATTGTCTTGAGATGACTTAAGAGAATGATTAGATCTATCTATCTGTACCAGATTCCCATCACGATCCCCTCTCTCAAATTGGGAATCCATCTTTTCAAATATCATGAGTCTTTCGAAACAACAATCACGAATTTTAGGATCCAATCATTGAATGCTTGGAACAACCTTACTTGTCGAGTTGTGTTGCAGGTAACAAGATTCATTCCTTCCTCGTACTCGCTAACAAAATTGGTGTAGAAGAACACACACTCGCAAGAGGCCTTTGAGGTTTGTTCAAAAACTATAGTCACCAAAGAGGTAAGCATGCGTGTGGGTGGTTGTGACACATATTTCTGTCCATAGGCGATACCTTTCTCTCACATGCAAATTTGTCAAATTTTTATATTTTTTGTTGCACACTTTTTTTTATTTGTCTTAATATCTTGTACCTTTGTGGTATCAGGTCAGATATGCCTACAGTGGCTTCACTGGAAATTTCGATTCACATAACCTTGACTATTTCACGTAGGAGTAGGAGTAGTGTTCTCTTTCTCACTTACCGTTTCTTTCTGGTTTGCATGTCTGTTTGCTTGTTGACTTGGTTTGGTTTGTTTGCTTGCTCACTTTGCTTTCTTATTGTCTTTTTGCTTTACATTGATATTTTTTCTTCTCTCTATTTTCTTTTCTTAATATAATTCTATTTTTGGTTTTACCATTAAGTGTTTCCCTGTACTGAGTTCTGGCTTTTGAATGAGTATGTGGCTGAGATCCAAGGAGTCTTGTGACACTGCAACACTTGGCCAATCTTGTGTTCATATTCTCTTTGCTCGGTTATAACCTACGGTCGATGAAGTCCTCATAGAAAATATGACCTGTCTGCAAGGGAAGCTTGGATCCAACCATGAACTTGTTTCCACACTGGGAAACCCCATGCCTATACTAAACCTTTTGCTCTATGTGTTCAAGATCATACAACTAGTAGAAGCAAAGAAGGGGAAAATCTAAATGAGAAAAACTATTTCAGAGGTCTTACATGCTTCTCTAAAGAAAAAATTCTCCTTCTCTCTATAAGTCAATATCCCTCTTCTGTGCAAAAAATAAATAAGTGCCTATACACAGTACTCTTTTAAGAATACAAAGGTGAAAGAAGAAAATTCTTCTTGTGTAGAGAGGTGAAGCATGCAACTCCACTATGGTACTGACCAGGATCCCTAGTGGTGGATCAATGCATGCGATCTTGCATGACTCCATCGGGGTACTATCCAGGCTTGCAAGCAACAAAGAAACACCAAACATGAAAACTTATATTCTGAAAATTTTTAACTCACGAGCCAAAATACCCTTCTCGATTTTGAAACATTATGATCAAGATAAAACTTGTTGTTTTGTCTGATAGAGTTGAAGAAATTTGAACTGTATCTATCCATGGCGTAAGTGTTGAAGCCAAAGTAACCACACAATGATACAATACTCCCTGAAGGACCAAGGCCTTGTGCTGTTAATGTATGAAAACAGAGAAGCTTAAGTTCAACCAATGTGTTTCCAAGTGTTGTAGGGGCTGTAACACCCTCCAAAATTTTGGCATACATCCAATTTGAGATCCTTCCTTGGATTTTCCTTGATGTTTGCAATTACTCAAGTTCATCTTGTGAGCCCGTGTTGAGTCTTTGCACCCTCCTCGCTTAACCATTCATTGGAAATATTTTTGCATCATGGTCAAAATGTCATGCTTGCAGCCATGTTTTCGCTATGCATAAGGTTTTTTTCTATGGGGTAAAATGCATGGGATGAAAACTACCCTTGAAAGTCTTCCCGGGACTTCCGACAGACAGTAAGGTTATCCGCAAAAGGTACCTGTTACACACATGTTCATCTATCTGACATATATTGACAGGATATGGAGAAAGGATCGCCTTTGGTTCTTTCAAGATTTTCTTGGGGATCTTCATGCAGTAAGAAGAACTCCTCCTGACCAGCTCCAAGATGATTCCTACACAAAAGAATGAAGCAAATCAATCATAACATATACTTCTAAAAATTAATTAAAGAATCCATAACAAACATGTATAAATGTGTAACTTATCTACTCAACACAACAAGCATCAGAGTGTACAAATAAATGCACAATATCACTGACACTTTGAGTAGTGGAACACAACCACAGTCCTATATTCAAAATAGAAGAGTGATTACAACAACCCTATTGTATCAGCCTTCCTTATCCCTTCTTCCTCTCTCTCTCCCCTTCTTTCAACTAGCTCCTTCAAGAATATGACAATATCACAATAGCACCATGTACTATCCTTCTACATGCTCTGACCGTTGTGAAATGGCCCTCTTGTTGCTTCAATAGCAATCGAATTAGTGCTGCCCAACTCCACCCTTTTTCCCATTTGTCTCTGTTTCTAGAATAGAACTTCTCCAATTATCTTGATTTTTGGAGTTCCCTACTTTTCTTGTGCAATTTTAGGGAAATAATATCTAGATATTTAATGGCAGATTTGTTGGCATAACCACTTGAGCATCACTAAAGTTCACTAACGCTTTTCCTGGTCTAACAACAAGAGTTAGTAGGTTGACTAACGCTCCTTTATGCTTGTAAACAAGCTTTATAAAGTAGGTTATCAGTGTACAAAGAGCATTAGTGTGGACTCTGGGCTTGCAACTGTGGGCATTATTTTAGTCATCTTGTCTTTCACCTCTGAGTTGATTAGGAGGTCAATTTGTCCTATAACATTTTTCTTCATGTGAACGAGTGTACTTGCTATGTAAAAATCCATCACACTAACACACGAAGTTGTATGCACTATCGAGCAAGTGTTGTAGCAGTCGTTCAATGATCTATCAAAAGTTTCGTGCTTGTCACTGACACCATTGGTCAGTCACACTTAGTGAATGTTGTCTTGATGGTTCGAGGCGTCTTGTCATCAAGTCATGTTGAGTGTGTGTCTACAAGGTCATGCATGTATGAAGTCACTCGTTCACACACTTAGTACTTTTGCTGAAGCTATGTCGACGAGATCAACCCCAATAGTTGAACCTTCGCTGAGTTGCAATGCACAATTTCAGCCCTCAGTGAACATGTACTGCTACCTCGAATTATGCAGAGCTTGAGGCTCCCTCCCAAGCAATTTTCATTGTATAATACTGGAATCAAATCAATTGAATGTCACCAGAAAAATGCAGAAGTTTCCTAGTAAACCATCTCAATCCGTTGGTCGTAAGGAACGTCAACCAAGCATCCAGTTGGTCAACTGGAGAGTTTGACCAAGCAGTGACCCCAAGCCTCACTCCTCCAAAAAATTGCATAGAAGCTTCCAAGCATGCTCACTTTTGGTGACTGAAGAAATTGTGCAGACATGCCAATCAGACACCTGCTGCATGTCACTACACCGCCCTCAAAAATTGCCCATTTTTTCCATCCAGTCACCTTGTGAGCTGACCTGCTCCTCCTCTTGAAAACTGAGCAGTTTTCATGAGTGTCTCCCAGTTGTCTGGCATCCTGCTTAGCTTAAAAACAACACAGGGATGTCCAACAGGCCAACCTCCCAACTCTGCGTAGTTTTTTCCAACAATATCTCGTAGTCCGGTGCTAACTTCCAGAGAAATTATGCAGTTTTCATTGCTAGTCTCTGCCTAATGCGTACACTATCTCCCTGAAAAAATTGCACATATTTTCCCTCTAGATGAGCCAGATCCTGTAGATAGTCTAATTCAAATTTCCCATCTCAGCCTCATAGTAACCTCTACACAATTTTCATGGACAGTGTCCAGCGTCCGCATCCCAGCTTGAAATGTGCTCTATGCAGTTTCAGAGCCTTTTCCTCACTCCCTATCACCTGCATCCGAAAGTGAAAAAAAATTGCGTCATGGTAGGATAGGATATTTCTAGATTTGTTGTAGTCTCATCATGAGTGATTGCAGACACAAGTACATGGATGAGACATGGCACGATGATGAATGAGATGAACAACAAGCACATGCAAGGAGACTTATTTGTGAATGGATGAATACATGGAGCATGCCAAAGTACAAGCGAAGGAGAGACATGCATGTGAAACATCAAGTGAACACCAATACCATCGAAGACTCTGCACTCCCTTCCATCTAGAGCTGAAGCTATGATACACCAAGAGCATATCCATCAGTCAACAGAACTGTAGGTTGACATGGACACAACTAGCATCATGAACATACAAACTCTGTCGTATCAAGTTGCGTGATGAGTCGTCTCAACCACATCACTAATGTGGGCCATACAGTTGTAATCAATGTAATGTAACATGGAAGTCCAGGAGACACACATGTAAATCTGAAAATTCACGTAAATTTGATGAGTCATGTAAGTCAACAGTCATGAAGGCAGTCAAACAGTCACAAGGGCAAGTTTTACCCTTGGCTATAAATACCCCTCATTTGTACATGAAAAAGACTTTTCACCTTTTGTCCTCCAACATAGCCTTGAGGGTTTGTAGTCTTTTCTTTGAGGAGCGAGCAGTGGCTCCAATGCCCCATTATTAGGGTTAGTGATGTAATGGTGTACCGATGTGTCTTGGAACTTTCGCTTAATTTGGAATCCTAATAATAGACCAGCACACTTTCACACACGTATTGTTTTTGTTTGTAAGACTATTCTTTGGACACTTGTAATGCATGTTTCTTTAACCTTTGTTAAAACAATTGAACTATTTCAGTTTTTCTAGTACATATTCTTACAAAAATGTGTTGTATAAGTTGTTAATATTGTCTCGCCTGTGTGGGATATCCCACCGTACACTCGACATAACCATTCTCATAAACTTGTTATAATGACCATCGCACTTGTGTGGACTACTCCATTGGGTGTTGTATGTGCTATCCATTCACTATGTGTTTATGACTACCGCATTCATGTGGACTAATCTACCAGAAGTTGTTAATGTCTTGCTTTGTTGTGGGTCTTTAACAGAGTTGCGAATATTCCCTTTCGACTTGCGACTCACTTCCACCCTCTCCCTCTGCTGTGGAAGAACCTTAACACACGTAACACTAAGCACTCACCAATAACATGGACCTTGTTGTTCAAAGGCAAAGAATACTAGTGTCATGTACTAACAACCAAGAGCTAAGGAAAAACTTTAAGACAATGGAAATTGGGCCATCATTCCGAATGGGACTCCTACACAAAATGATGTGAGGTCTAGTTAGGACTTCATACCAGGGAGATCCCCTAAATGTTGGTGGGTCCAACACCATCAATAATCTGGTGTAACTTAGTTGCTCGGACTAAGCAGTTTGAATAGAAGGGTAACCAATTAGTTTTGTAGTACTGGCCATAGGCAGGGGAAGTGATGGTGGAGAAAAATTTCCCACAAAGGACCATGACACATTAGATGTCGAAGGAACATTATATGTGGGTACTAATGAAGACATGACAAGTATAGGTGCTACCTAAACCAAAACTCGTCCAAGAGGATCAGTGAGGGGAGGATTGGAAGAAGGTACTACTCCTTCGTTAAAGAAGTCCTCAAGTAGTATCATTTCTTGGGAAGTGTTATTTGATTGAGTGTTAGACACTGGAGACTGATTTCTTGAAGAGGGAGAATCGAGATCACCAAGTCTCAACAGATCATCCAAGGTTGTTGGAGGAAGACCTCACTTTCTCCTAGGTTGATGGCAAGGGTTGAATGTAGCCATAGTGACATATATAATTTATCAAAAAAATTAAAATGACATTTATTATAGTCTCAGTGATCATAAACTAGCACTTAAAAATAAAAAATACTCTAAAATTCAATCAGCAAGCAACCCGGGAATATAACTTTGTTTGATAACCACCACTTCTTGGAGATGAAATCCAATATCATAGTCGGTAAAAGAGAGAGCCAGACAAATGTACATTTATGGTTACTATCAAGCTTCACCTGAACCGCATATTAAGGGGCCAAGTACTCTCATGAAGATGAGAACCCTCCCAAAAATGGAAGACATAGTAGGTTCGTCCGTTTAGGTACTAGGGCAACCCGCCCCAGTCACCTTGAGTCCATCCCTAAAAATTTTGGGCACTAAGGTTACCTCAAATCAAAAACACCATTGGGGGGGGGGACATGGTCATAGACAATATGGTATATGGGTAGGATACTTGAGTCCCCGAATTAACTTCAATATCCCCAAGGGGATGCCCAATACACAAAATACCAATGGAAATGCAGTAGAAGGTGGGCTACCTTCTGCCACACTCCAATTTTGTCTTGCATTTAACTCCTTTATAATGGGAGTGGTCCAGGATGATATGAGTGGAACAGGATTTTACCCTCATTAATCACATCTTGACGATGTTGGACCCGCCAACATGTTAGGGGATGTCCCCAGTAAGAAGTCCCAATTAGACCTCAGACCGTTTGGTGTAGGAGTCCCAACAGTGGGTCGTACAATAATGCCTTGATCATGATTTCAGACAGAGAAAAGTAAGATAACTCTATTGGTAGAAAGGGTGTGGCATATGTAGCGAGCTAAGAAAGGTGCATGAGAGGTTCTAACACATGGGGTCTGAGATGAGCGTGCCCCTTTGAAACCCGTGCTAGCATGGAGTTAAGAAGGGAACAAATGAAAAAAGATGCATCACAACATAGAGGGTAAGTTAGCTAGAACTCCAAAGTGATGGTTAAACCAACAACACATTTCAGAAAGATTCATACATACATACATAGAAAACTATACATGCATGTGTAAGAAAATAGATACATGTATCATTTAGAGTAAACTAGATAGCATAGAATACAATACAACATATGCATGATATTTGTTGCATCTTGTTATATTAAGAAGTGTAAGTTCCAGTCATACATTACATCCATGTCCAACCACTAGTTCCGATAGCGGAATGTTACAACCACAGCCACCTGCTCCTCCAGAGAGATCTACTAGCTATGCATAGTGGACAAGCCAAGGCTCATTACAATATTGTCCAAGCTCTCTCCAAGATAGTCTTATCGGAAGCTTGGCTTACCGAAAGCATTTAAAATGAGTTACAAGGGACTATTTATAGCAAATCGTGGGGTGACCCTTGACGTTCCCCTTTGTGATAGTTCATCTACCCTCATGACTCTTCATCTATGCTACAAATATTAAATCCAACTATCAACACTTGAACTTACACTTGACAAGACGTTACATTACAATGCACATGTACCCATGTGAGACAAAATGGCTTTACAAAGCCATGCTAAACATCACTATGACTTGGACAATTGTTGGAAGACCAACTCTTCAGCATCTTGATTGTGGTTGATAGTAGCATACTGATGCCAAGACCAGTAGTCCGCAATGGTGTCCATGTACTCCAAGGTGAAATATCTCTAGAGCCTGACTCTTCCCTCCATAGCATCTAGGTACACTGCTCGGGCTCCTCTGTCTAACTCATCTGAAAGCATTCACATCATTCTCATTAATGCCGTCAGACCAGCAACATACTTGTTCATGATGTCCACACTGATGGGGAAGTCTGGGCTGGTGGCAATGTGCATCAACTCATCAAAGTACAAGTCAATCTCTATTCAGACCTATGCCTTTGTCTTTGCCTGGGTCAGAGTCCCAATAGATGGGATCACATGTGCACGGACCACAACATCCATACTCTTGAATACACGTGCATAGGATGCCTGCCTACTAGTGATGAGCTGTGAGAGCTCTTCATATTTTCGGAGCTGACTCTAGATATGCGCCTTTAACTTGACCGCTCTAGGCTTCATCATATTAGGCAAGTGAAGTGGGGATGCCTTGTATCTCATCATCCATGTTTGCATGTAATCAACAACAACATTCATGTTCATCAAGATAAGTTCTCTTCTAACACATCGTTGCTACCATTCGTTAAGATGGACAACTACTTTATACACAGTACCAAACTTGGAATACAATAGTTGCATGATTGTGTCAAGGGACAACACTTAATCTAGTATTACCTTCTTCAGTTCTGCTTGGGCAGATGCTGTAACAAACTCTCCTACTTGCTTGGCCGTCTATAGTTCCTTAGCCATTCGCTCATTCTTAGCTATCAGAAAGAGAACACTTGATCTAGTGGCTTCGGTGTATGCTCGAGTAGCATCGACCAATGGTGCTGGATGTTTACACACATTAGACATGATCACTCGTTCCTCAACTTGCATAGGAGATGTATGATCATCTAGAGTTGACACTCTGTGAGGCTGCACAACTCTATGTTGAGACTCATTGAATGAGATGTTGTGCATCTCTCCTTGTGGCTCATCTCCAAGGACCTCAGTGCCTCCATGGTCTTGAGACTTTCTCATCTTCTGGATGTGATGAAGTGGGTAAGTCGACCTCTTAGTGATGAGGCATGAGGTTGGTGTCTTGTTCCAATTCTTGTTGCTCCATATCTATATCCAAATGTTGAAGTGCTTGCTCTATCTCATGAGTGAAGTCTTGCTCCTATGGTGGTCCACCCTATGTCCTTGATGCCAACTATTCTAATGATTCCACTACCTATACGAGTGTTTCTTCATTCGTCTGCACATGTTTTTCCCCCCAGTGTACCTATTGCTGCTGTGCTTCCCTCTCCTATTTGCACAACTCTTGTTCCTTTCGGAGTTGCTCCTTCAATTCATGTAACTCCTTCCATGTTTCCTCCATTCTCCATTTCTCCCTCTGCCTTTATGCAATTCTCTTATTGTGTTGTTAGCTCTTTGCCTCTATGGCCAAATCTTCTTTCTCTATAAGTGGGTCTACAAGGAACTTGCAACTTTTTTCTTGCTCCATCCGATCAACAGTCTTCCTATTTCCCTTGTCGCGCACTGGTATGTTCACCTGTACTGTTGTTGTTGCTTCTGGTGCTCTCTGGGATGCTGCTTCACATTGATTTGCTAACCACTCCACAGTGAAGCTGACCTGTTCATTAGGTTTGGAGAAATTGTAGCAATATCTCCATGGATCCCCCTTCGCGCAATGAAATGCCCCGTGGATCTAGGTGGATTGTACTCTCGTGCATTGATATTTCACAAGACAATGTGGTTCATACGAATTGTAACTTCAGAGGTCAATTGATACTTCTAAATCTACTCTGCTTAGACATCTTCATGATTGAAACTTTAGATCTAATATAGCCCAATGTGCAGTGGAAGAGCAGGCCAAGGTACTTTCTTCTTCCGGTGTAGCCTAGCTGTCAATCCTGTCGAGATGTGATATGCTACTTCCTACATGATGACCACATCCAAGGCAACCTTTGGTAGAACATGTGGAGGATTCTCTGCACTGTACATTCGTATCAAGGTGCCAGATGGTGAAGCATACCAATCAGCTATGTCTATCAGCACCTCCATTGTTGCCTTCGACATGCAGGGTTGATCCTGTTCGAATATTGTCTTGTAAACCAGGGTGACAAAATGATTGGATAGTCGTGTGATAACTCCACTGAAGCTGCATTTAGACATCATATTACAATAAGTTCTCACAATAGTCTCTACCAATGACCATGGCCACTATAAGCCCGAGAAATCCTGTCAGACACAGACTTCATCTGAGATGTAGGTGGACATGTAGATTTATGCTTGCATACCTTCAAGCAACTATCGAGCCCTCGATACCCATTCCTTCAGTTGATAAGCCAACATGCCGAACCAGTAACATGGTTTTCCTTCCCTGGCCAGTTGGTCCAGTGTGATCACCCAACTCTGTTGGAATGTTTTCGTGCTTTCTTAGCCATATAGTAGACATGCAAATATGTCCAAGTATTGATATGCCTTCCATAGTATTTTTTCTTGTAGATCTGGTTGGGTGTCATCCTGAATCTCGCCAGCTCCTTTACCCAGTTCTTCAAAATGTTTTCGGAATTAGGATTGTGGCGAGGTAAGCTGAAAGGAGTCTCCTTGATAGTTACAGGCTCCGACATCTAATACATCTCATCATAATCCTCTTCCCTGAAAGTTTCAATCTTCTCCCTAATGAAACTACTCAAGGTTATCGTCTCGAGATTAGTGTGCGAGATGATCCAGTGTATCATGTCCATGCATGGGAGCATAGGGTACCTACATGCAATTCGTTACAAGTTAGACTTGTGAATGTTCACATACACTAAGTGGTCTTCAAGGTCTTCCCCAAATGTGCCTGTAAATGCATCATTGACCTCTTGCCATTTCAGCTTGATGTCCTTGTCTAGAAACAATTTCGTATCTTCATAGATTGGTAGACTTGCAGACACTTGCTCAAGCGCTGCTCCAGTTGCACTCCTGTCAGTGTCCCTTGATCCTGCTCTCTTGGAGGCCATTGATATTGTACTACTAAGAGGTGGATGAACACCTGAAAGGCCTGGAGACAAAGCGACATGCATGGTAAGAAATCTATCAGTGAAAACCAAAGCAAAGTTGGCAACAACATAACACATACCCAGGGATTGATAGGAAAAAGATTGCACAATTTTTTCTGGGAGGCTAGGTGACTGGCTACCAGAATTGTGCAAAAGGTAGTTTGGGTTGTCTGGGGAGGCTAATTAGCTCCTGGATATGTACAATGTGAAATCCAAACTAACTGCTGACTGCTGGGATTTTGTAATGCACAATTCCAACTAGATAATATTGTAGGCTCAATGACTGCATTGCTCAATTTTCTTGGCCTGCAAGAACTTTCCCTCATAATTGCACAAACTAGGTCTTGGGAATAGCTACCAGGAAGAAATGCACATTTTTGGAGAGGAAGGCAGAGCCTTCCCTCTCACGATTGCGTAATGTTGTCTTAGTGAGGCATAGTATAGGTCAAGGCTAGCCAGCCCTACTAATGAGAAACTAAATGCAAATGCTAAAGTGAATGCATGGTGATACTGAGTGTAAGCAGAAGCAAATGATTGTGCATGGAAACATTGAATGAAAGATTCAGAAAATAGAACAACATGTATGTGGGTGAAGCGAGTCGCCAAATTGGCGACCATTCGTGCAAAACAATTTCATGCATGCGACAACAATGTGATAGAAATAAAACCTGAAATGATGCTAGTACAAGCTAGCATGCATGCAAATGACAACAAGAATTCAAAGAAATCAATCAAAAAACACTCATACAAGTGAAAACACAAAAAGCGACAGAAATGATGAAAAAAATAAGTTAAGACCACTTACTCGTGAATAGCCTAACTGAATATGTCAAAGAGTCCTGGATGTGTTGTGGGATGTAAGATCTCCAACATTGATGTGAAAGAATGAGCTTTGATGTGACAAATAAATAATTTTGGGCTCATGATGTGCATGCCACAAATCTAGGAAAAAGTGACACTTGGAGGAAAGATTCTAAAACAATATTTGCATGTAAACTCCAGCTGCTAAAAATATCTCCCTAAATCAAGGGATTCTTTTCGCATGATTCCTTTTGCTATTCCGAGAAAAGCAAGCCATGCATGCAAGTCAAGTTTCCTTGGTCTTGGGTTGAATTGGTCAACCCAACTACACATGCAAGAGGCTACTCAACTGCTGGGAGAAAATGTGCATTTCTAGATGGCAACTCGGCTAGCTGCCCAGGAGATTTGTGTAATTCTGGGTAGAGCAACTGACTACTGCACAACATTGCACAATTCCTAGGTTGAGCAGCCTTGATTAGAAGAATTTCAAAATTTTTTAGATGAAGCTTGACTTTCAGAATTGCGTAATTTTGGAGCCCAGAAAGTTGCCAGACTGAATTGCGCAATTTCTGGAAGGAAGGTTGGTTTCCCTCCAGAATTGCATAAATTATTGAAGGAGCTACTCAGCGTATAGTTGGACCAATTCTGAAGGAACAACTTGTGAGGGGAATGCATCATAATCTAATAGATAGGCTGCCTTCTACAAGAAAATCACTGAAGCTTGTGTAATTAACGAAGCAAGACATGCTGCTATGCAAGGTTGGTAGGGAGGCTCCAAAACGAAGCTAAGGTAAAATTTTGGAGGGTGGTTGTAGCTGCTACAACACTTGGAGACACACTAATAGAACTCCAGCTCTCTGAATGGAGCTTGTCCGTGAAAAACATGTCTAACACCTCCATAAGTATTGTTTAGCTCTTAGTTCATCTTGTTTTCACACTAGCTTGATTGTAAGATGTAGCATCTGCCAAAATCTTGGTCGATTGACACACATTCCAAGCCAAGGGAACACATTTCTTTCAATTGGGGTCGAGGGGTATATTGGTGCACAAGCAATCTAATCGTCAGAGTCTTAGTTTCATCTCTGGTGTTGTTTCGCTGTCAACATACCTCGGCATTACCCCGGCGGAGTCACGCAAGAACACAAGCATCACTTCGCTGCCAATGAGCCTGGTAAGTACCCCAGTGGAGTTACTTGCATCACTTCTCTGTGTAAGAATCCTTTCTCTTCTTTCACCTTATTCATTTCTCATTTTTTGAAATTTTCACTTTCCATTTTTCCATTTTTTCATTTTCGAAAATGTCTATAGCACTTATTCATTTCAGAGGTAGAAGAGTGATCCTGACTTATTGAGAGTAGAGGAGGTTGTTCCTTCAGAGAATTAGTTTATTATATACCTCTAATGTGTTTGTTAATGTTTCCCCCCTCACCTTACTCTACTTGAATGAGCTGACAAGGGTTAACCCAAAAACAACCGACTAGAGTAGGTGACACTAGTTAGTGCACAGTGGTTGTGTTTTCACCAAGGTTCACCTTGAACAATACGTATTTTCCTTCAACGTATCATGGACTAAAGGTAGCGAGTTCATCATAGAGAGGTAGGCTGATAGATAACCAACTAGTGATATCAGTACAAGTCCTCTTGTACTTTACCGAGATTGTTTCAAAAGTCATATATGGTTTCATGCAAAACTAACCTATGAACAAAACAAGTGAACAAACAACAAAACAAAGAAGAAGCAAAAGCCAATGCGAAAGCAAAGTGAGTAAGAAAACAAGAAAGCGGAAAAACAAATAAACAAAACAAGTGAGAAAAGAAGCATGCAAGCAAACCAAATCAAAGAAAACACTACTCCTACTCATAAGGTAACAATGCATGGGCCTGATCACATGAAGTGATATTTCCAATGCAACCACTGGCACATTGGTTGACCCATGTTGGTGAAGGTTGGGTCTACGAGCAACCCAGTTGTGCAGACCACCAAGAAAGAAAGGTATAACAATGAAGACAAACACACTTCATGTTTAAAAGTGTCTACGGGACATAAGTGAGTGCAAGTGCATGACATGTGGTCTCTAGACTTGTCATGGTGTTGTGCGACACTGCGTGTAGCTTTGAAGCATATGCAACCTCTTGACTATGACATGTAATCGAACAAAACAAACAAATAAAACTTGCATTGTGCACATGTGATTGCTATGTAAGATTCGTCGAATGCATGAGCAATAGGATCGTACAGTTCAAGTGGAGGAAGCATGATCTGTGTGTGAGATTGATCTCCAATGCATACAGAAGAGTGATCAGGAGCCTCAGGTGATTGAACAATTTCCTGATCGGTAGTGAAACCAACCTCATGATAGTGAGGGCCTAACATAACCATCATCTCGGGCTCAAGTGCCTCGATAGTGTTGGGTGTTTTGACTTCATTATCAGATAGATCATCATAAAATGGTGTCTTTCACATAGAATCATGATCGTGATCAAATATGGGAGTAAATGGATCACGATAGCCCTAACAAAAAAAATCAATTGTTTCCTTGGCATCCTCATGATCTGATAAATAAAATAGAGTGGTGGATGAGAAGTGAACAAATTCATCCTCTGTGTTTCCGGAAAAGGCAGATGAAAAATCAGGTGGATTTTAAATGAATAATTTATACTCTCTGTTGTTAGATGATGGACTGACATCTGGTGTGTCCTATGAGTGACGAACAATGGGTGCATTCATAGATGAATATACACATGTGAAATCATGGATGGCAGGTTCAAGAAAGATGTCAGGAAAGAACAGATGAGACTCGGATGGAAGGGAGTCATCCTTCATTGAGTGTTGATGCTCAAGCTCCCAGTTATAGCGCATGTTGGTTGTGCAACACCAACCTTGTCAGTGTTTTGATCGTCGTTCACAACAAGTGTAGAGTCCATAATGGAAGAACACAATATATTATCATGAAAAGGGTTAGTCGAGAACGAAGACAGAGGTTGTGGAACAAAATTCATGTGACAACTCGATGGACTCAAAACCAAATCTGTGTGAAAGTTAAGTGAAGTGATGTTGGGAGGATGTGACAGTTGAGCTGATGTGCGAGCATGATTTGTTGCATCACTTTAGAGTGGTGGAGCAATTTGATGAGGGGATGGTCGATAGTCACCTGTGACAGTGACGACATCTGTATATGATTTCACAACTCCATCACTAAAGAATACTGAGTGAGGCTTGATCTCAAACTTCTTCTTGGGATGAGAAGATTTCTTAATGTAATACTTGAATCGGTCCCAAAGATAGAAAATTTTCATCTGGCTCTTCAGAGCTTGAAAACACAAATCACGAAAGCGCTGCCAAAAATCCATAGTTGATTCATGTAGGGCCTTATGTTGTTGTAACAATTTTTGGTCAAGATGGTCTGGATCAAAATGATAGAAAGTGTCTTCAACGAGATCACAGAAGTGCTCAAGTTAGTGCATCCTCTCAGTTGGTAGGCTACACAACCATCGATGTGGAGATTCGTGAAGTGTCTATGCAAGCATCAAGCTGGCATGTTCGTTAGAACATCCATCTTCCTCATGAAGCATGGAAAGAGAGTCATGTAATAACTCAAGCCAATCCACCTCGCCTTCACCATTATATGTGTAAGTGGACGAGATATCAAAGAAAATCCTCGTGATTCAAAAAACACCGTGGAGCAAGAAGAGTACAAGAATCCATGATAGATATGCAAAGGTTCAAAATAGGATGAGAGGGCACAACTTGTCATCTAACCCTCCTTCTAGCGCCAGAAATGTTGACGGTGCTGGATCTACTAACATGTTAGGGGATATCCCCAGTAAGAAGTCCTAATTAGACCTTAGATCATTTGGTGTAGGAGTCCCAGTAGTGGATCATAGGGTAATGCCTTGACCATGATTTTTCATAGAGGCAAGTAAGATAACTTTGTTGGTAGCAATGGCGTGACATATGCAGTGAACCAATGAAGGTGCATGAGAGGTTCTAACACACCATGTTTTAGATGAGTGCACCCCTTGGAAACCTATGATAGCAGGGAGTTAAGAAGGAAACACATGATAAAAGATGCATCACAACATGGAGGGCAAGTTAGCTAGCACTCAAAAGTGATGGTTAAACCAACAGTACATTTCATAAAGATTCATACATATATACATAGAAAGCTATACATGCATGCATATACATATTATATAATTTAGAGACAACCAGATAGCATAGAATACAATACAACATATGCATGAAATGTTTTGGCTCTTTTTATCTTAATAATTGTAAGTTCCAGTCATACAATACATCCATTTCCAACCACTAGTTCCAATAGCGAAACATTACAACCACAATCACTTGCTCCTCCAAAGAGATGTACTAGCTCTGCATAGTGGAGAAGCCAAGGCTCATTACAATACTATGCAAACTCTCTCCAAGATAGTCTTATTGGAAGATTGGTTGACCAAAAGCCTTTACAATGAGTTATGAGGGACTATTTTTAGAAAATGAATGGGTGACCCTTGACATTCCCCTTTGTGATAGTTCATCTACCCTCATGACTCTTCATTTACTCTATGAATTTTACATCCAACTATTGACACTTGAGCTTACACTTGACAAGACATTACATTAAAATGCACATGTACCGATGTGAGACAAAATGGCTTGAGAAATCCATGCTAGACATCATTATGACTCAGACAATTATGGAAGACCATCTCTTCAACATATTGATTATGTTTGACAGTAGTGTACTGATGCCAAGACTCGTAGTCGCAATGGTGTCTATGTGCTCCAAGATGACATGTTTATGGAACTTGACTCTTTCCTCCATAGCATCTAGGTACACTCCTTAGGATCCTCTTTCTAACTCAAGCATGTGCATCATTTTCTTCAATGTGGCTGGACCAACAACATACTTTTGCATGATGTATGCACTGATGGGCAAGTCTGGGCTAGTGGAAATGTGCATCTACTCGTCAAAGTATGAGTCAAGCTCTAGTTGGAATTGTGCCTTTGTCTTCTTTTGGGTGAGAGTCCCAATAGATGGGATCACATGTGTTCATACCACAACATCCATACTCTTGAATACATGTTCATGGGAAGCATGTATGCTAGTGATGAGCTGTGAGAGCTCTTCATAGTTCTGGAATTGACTCCAGATACGTGCCTTCATCTTGACCTCTATGGTCTTCATCATATTAGGGAAGTGAAGTGGGGTTGCCTTGTATCTCATCGTCTATGTTTGCATGTAATAAACAACAACATGCACGTTTTCCAAGATACATGCTCTTCTAACACATCATTATTGCCATCTGTTAAGATGGACGACTACTTTATGCGTGGTACCAAACTTGGAATACAGTGCCTGCATGACTGTGTCGGGACAACACTTCATCTAGTATTGCCTTCTTTAGTTCTACTTGAGTGGATGTTGTAACCAACTCTCCTCCTTGCTTCGCCATCTGTATTCCCTTACCCATTCGCTCATTCTCAACTATCAGAAAGCCAACACTTGAGCTAGTGGCTTTGGCATATGCTATGGTAGCATTGGCCAACGCTGCTGGATATTTGCACATGTCTGACATGATCACTCATTCCTCAACTTGTGCAGGAGATGTATGACTATCCAGAGTCGACACTCTGCGAGACTGCACAAATCTATGTTTAGACTCATTGAATGAGATGTTGTGCATCTCTCCTTCCAGCTGATCTCCAAGGTAATCAATTCCTCCTTGGTGGCTTGAGACTTGCTCATCTTCTAGATGCGATGAAGTGGATAAGTTGACCTATTTGTGATGAGGTAGGAGTTTGGTGTCCTTTTCCAATTTCTATTGCTCCATATCCACATCCAACTGTTGAAGTTCTTTCTCTATCTCATGAGCGAAGTCTTACTCCTGTGATGGTCCAGCCTGTGTGCTTGATGCTAGCTGTTCTGATGAGTCCACTACCTATACGGGTGCTGCTTCATCCACTGCACATGTTACACCCCCTACTATACCTATTGTTGTTGCGCTTCCCTCACCTGTTTGTATAACTCTTGTTCCTTTTGAAGTTGCTCCTTCAACTCACGCAACTCCTTCTCTATTTCCTCCATTCTTTGTTTCTCCCACTACTTTTGCGTGATTTTCTTATCACGTTTTTACCTCTTCGCCTCTATGGACAAAGCTACTTCTCTACAAGTTTATCTGCTTGAAACATGCAACCTTTCTCTTCCTCCATGTGATCAACAATCTTCCTCTTACCCTTGTTGTGCACTAGTATGTTCACCTCTACTGCTACTTCTACTTCTAGTGCTCTCCGGGATGTTGCTTCACATTGTTGTGCTAACCACTCCACAGCAAAGCTGACCTGTTCATTGGGTTTGGAGAAACTGTAGCAATATCTCCATGGGTCCTCCTCCACCCAATGGAATGCCTTGTGGATCCAGTTGAGCTCTACTCTTGTGTAGTGATCTTTCATAAGACAATGTGGGTCATACGGACTGTAACTTTGGAGGTCGAATGGGTACTTCTTCATTTGCTCTACATTGAAATCTGCATGCTTGAAACCTTGGATCTCATATAACCCAATGCGTAGTGGAAGAGCAGACCAAGGTGCCTTCTTCATCCAATGCAACCTAGTTATCAATCCTACCGAGATGTGATATGCTACTTCCTGCATGATGAGCACATCCAAGGCAACCTTTGGTAGAACATGTAGAGGATTCTCTGCACTAGACTTTCATATGAAGGTGTTCGATGATGAGGCATACCAATCAGCTATGCCTATCAGTTCCTCCATTTCTGCCTTTGACATGCAGGGTGGATCCTATTCGAATGTCATCTTGTAATCTGAGGTGACAAAATGATCAGAAAACCATGTCATAAATCCTCTGAAGCTACATTCACACAACATCTTACAATAAGTGTTCACAACAATCCCCGTCGGAGACCATGCCCACTTCAAGCCCAAGAATTCTTGTCGGGCTCACACTACATCCAAGATGTAGGCAAACATGTAGATTTTTTCTTGCATACCTTCAGGTCATTATTGAGCCCTTGTTACCTATTCCTTCAGCTGATGAGCCAACATGTAGGACCAGTTACATGCTTTTTCCTTCCCTATCCAGTTGGTCTAGCGCGATCACCCAACTTTGTGGGAAGTTTTCCATGCTTTCTTGGCCATACAGTTGACATGCAAATATGACCAAGTATTGATATGCCTTTCGAAATATCTTTCTCTTGTATATATGGTTGGGTGTCATCCTAAATCTGGCCAGCTCCTTTACTTAGTTCTTCAGAATGTCTATGGAATTGGCATTGTTGTTGGGTAGGCTAAAGGGAGTCTCCATGATAGTTACAGGCTCTGACATTTGATACATGTCATCATAATCCTCTACCCTAAAGGTTGCAATCTTCATCCTGCTGACACTACTCAAGGTCATTGTCTCAAGATCAATGTGTGAGATGATCTAGTGTATCATGTCCACACATGGGAGCATGGGTTATCAGCATGCAATCTCGTACAAGTCGTACTTGTGAATGTTCATGTACACCTGGAAGTCTTTGAGGTCTTCCCCAAATGTGCCTGTAAATGCATCATTGACCTCTCTCCATTTCAACTTCATGTACTTGTCTAGAAACAACTTGGTATCTTCATAAATCGATAGACTTGCAGACACTCACTCAACCGCTGCTCCAGTTGCACTTTCGTCAGTTTCCTTTGATCTTTCTCTTTTGGAGGCCATTGATTCTATACCACTAAGAGGTGGATGAACAACTGAAAGATTTGGAGAGAAAGTGACATGCATGGCAAGAAATTTGCCAGTGAAAACCAAAGGAAATTCGAGAACAACATAACACATACCTAGGGATTGATAGGCAAAGATTGCATAATTTCTTCTAGGAGGTTGGGTGACTAGCTACCAGAACTGTGCAAAAGGCAATCTAGACTATCCATGGAGGATAACTAGCTACTGGATTTGCACAATGGGCAATCCATATTGACTGTTGACTGCTAGGATTGCATAATGCACAATTCTAGCTGGAAATGATTATTGGCTCAATGACTGCATTGTACAATTTTCTAGGCCAGCAACCACTGTCCCTTAGAAATACACAAAGAAGCCCTAGGGAATAGACGTTGGGTGAAAATGTGCATTTATAGAGAGGAAGGTAGAGCCTTACCTCTCAGGATTGGGCAATGTTGTCTTGGTGAGGCAGAGTACGGGCCAAGGCCGCCCAGACCTACTGATGGGCAACTGAATGCAAATGCTAAAGTGAATGCATGACAATACTGAGTGTAAGAAGAACCAAATTATCATGCATGCAAACATTGAATTAAATATTCTGAAGACATAACAACATGCATGTGGGTGAAGTGAGTCACCGAATCGACACTCGTTCGTGCAAAACAGTGTCATGCATGTGACAGAAGTGAGATAGAAATGAAAACTAAAATGGTGATAGTACAAGCTAGTATGCATGTAAATGACAATAAGCAGTTGAAGAAATCAATCAAACAACACTCACACCAGTGAAAACACAAAAAGCGATAGAAATGTTGAAAAAGACAAGTTGAGACCACTTACCCGTGAATAGTCAAGCCAGATGTGTCGAAGATTCCTGTATGCGTTGTGGGATGTCATAGCTCCAAGATCAATGTGAAATATTGAGCTCTCATATGCAGAATAAATAATTTTGGGCTCATGACGTGCATGCCACGGATCTAGGAAAAGAGACACCTGGACAAAATATTCTAAAACGATCTTTACATATAACCTCTAGCAGCTATTCTGAGATGATGATTTTTCCATGTTGCCTTTTGCTATTGTGAGAAAAGAAAGCCATGAGTGCAAGTCAAGTTTCCTCGGTCCCAAGTGGAACTGCTCAACCCAACTGGACATGCAAGAGGTTTCTCAACTGTTGAGAGAAAATGCACATTTCTAGATGGGAGCTCGGCTAGCTGCCTAGGATATTTGTTCAATTTCTGAGTAGAGCAATTGACTACTGCCCAGGATTGTGCAATTCCTAGGCTGAGTAGCCCTGCTAAGAAGAATTGCGCAATTTTTTGGATGAAGCCTCCTTGAAAAAATTGTCCAATTCTGGAGCCCAACATGCTGTCATACTAAATTGCACAATTTATGGAGGGAAGGCTAGTCGCCCTCTAGAATTGCACAATTTCTTGAAGGAGATGCTCAGCCTATGGCTGGACCAAGTCCAAAGGAACAACCTGTGAATGGAATGCATCATGCTATGGCAGATAGGCTTCCTTTTGGAAGAAAATCACTAAAGCTTGTGTACTTAACGAAGAAAGACATGCTGCTGTGAAAGGTTGGTAGGGAGGCTCCAAAACGAAGCTAAGGAAAAATTTTGGAGGGTGGTTGTAGCTGCTACAACATCACACTAGTCTCAGTTTTGTGATATATGGTAGTCTACTCACCACTTCCTAGCCCAAGATCCTAGACTAGACTTATCTGTGTGTATGCTCAAAAAGAGTTTTTGATTACTTTTATTAATCATTTATTTTATGTGAAATTGTATTAAAGTCCTTGGAAGGGTGTTGACATATGGAATTCAATGTGACTCTGACAAAAACCATGCAAGAAAAATTCTTTCAAATTTTAATTCGATGAAAAAGAGTTATTACAAGGAAAGGTTATTTATACATCATTTCAGTAACATACATCCAAATGTAGTAAGCACATGCAAAAAATGCAGACATGCAATGATCTCTAACAACTAACCTAATATATATAGAATCAAACCAGCTAAAACAAAAAGCTAAACAAATTTCTCATTTTCTTTTTTCTAAGAAACAAATGGAGTTAAGATATTTCATAAAAATGAAAATGATCATAGAAGTATCCAACCAAATGCAAAGCATAGTTTCATATCCCTAGGATAGACTATATGTAACCTCTCAACCCAAGAATCCACACGATGGGTGGATGTCAAGATATTGTTTGAATAACACTTTTGAGAAGAGGATACAGAGCATTAATAACAAGCCTAACATTTTTTCCAAGATCTTGGGAAGCATTATAACTCATTGGATTTCACATTCAAGGTGTGTTACAGAGACAAAGGCTATAAAAAGGGTTATTTAGGGTCTAATAAAATGCTATGAACAATAGAGGAGGTCGAGAATCATAATGAGTGGTTAAAATGGGAACTAGGAAGAACAAGAAGGCATGGAGAGAAAGAGAAATCTAGAAACTGAAAGTTCAAAATCGGGAACTAAGTAGTAGTCCCTAATGGAGTCACCATTTCCTCTATAAGAATTAATTCATGGGTGGTTGTAGATGAAATACCCTCTTGGGTCTTCCTAGGACACAAGAAAGACTATTTAAGATTAGCTGCAATTGTCACAAAGAAACATTCATATATTCATATTAATCCATGATTGATAAAGAAAAAGGAGAGATATTACCTTAGTCTTTGGTGTAGTCCTATTGGAGAACTCAACCTAGAAAAGTGGAAGACCTCCCTGCCAGTTCCTATATTGGAACATGCACATAAACAAGGCAAAGCGTAATATCCAAAACATATGAACATTGATAATCAAAGCATCGATATATAAGAGAATATAAGCCAACATACATCTAAGTTACTTATCAATCACGAAATCGAACTAACATGTAAAAAAATACAATATCGACATAGTAAAATAGACAAAAGGGAAACAAGTCTATATTATGAGATAGAATAAAAATGATTACAACCATCTTGGCTAGATCACGCCTCCTCTAATCTTCCAACTTCACTCTCCCTCTCTCTCAGCTTCTTGGCAGAATAACAATACCTAATCTGTTTCAAACTCTCGACAACCATTTGACCCCTGTTACAATGACTCATACTCCAATTTATAGATGGAGAGAGGATCTTCCTTGAAAATTCTTTCATGAGTTCCAATGAGGAAAAAACTTGGATGTTTCCTTGCTTTATTGCTATTTCCCTTCCTGTGAGACTCCATTAGGAATAGTAACGTCCTTAGTTAGGCTTGAGGTGGATGTTTCCTGCTTTTTAAGCTGAAATTTGAGTGAAAAGAGGAGTGTCAGTTAGTCACTCGAGATTTGACCTCTAAAATATCATAAATATCTAGTAACGCTACAATTTAGGCAAAACATAGCATTATCTTATGGATTAACACTTTTGGATAAGATCTGGAAAGAGTTATAACTCTTGTCATCAATTTCTCTGGTGCGTTACCCTAGGAAATAAGCCTGTAACTTAGGTATTTCTTCCAACCAATGTGTTTTTCTCCTATGAGCTAATGAGGAGGTCATTTTAACGTATAATAAGCATAGATGTCAATATATTTCAAATATTTCATATTTGAATCTTCTCTTTGCTCTGTGGTGCAAACTTGTTTTAGATAAAATCATTCATAGATAACACAAAACTTGCACACCAGACACTTTTATCTCCATATCCTTATATAGATTTAGCCTTAGCCAGTACCTTTGGCCAATCCCTTAGTAATGTCAATGGTATTCTTTGACAAGATCAAATAACTATTGTCACACTCATTACTATGGTCCAATGACCATGGTAGATACCCATGGTATTCAAGTTACCATGGTGCGAATTTTGTACGTGACTTTCCTCCATAGTACTCGTATATGTATGTGATGTTTCTGCATAGGATATGCATATACTTTCCCAAACCTTATATTCAAAATCCATCTAATCTATCATTTCTCTGTTCATCACTGTTGTAGCATATGTTCTAGCCTACATAATCATCCTGTTATCATAATGTTGACATCTTTATCAAGCATTTTTCCATCAAGGAAAACACATTAACCATAATACCAACATATGGTTGCCACGTAGCATACCAACATGGCACCAGATTAGCCTCGATCGGCATCGGCTCCCACCTAACCCTGGGCCCCACCAAAGACATGACCTCTTACAAACCATAATATCTGTTGGGTGATTTAATTGTCTGTTAAATCCCTATCATTTCATTTGTCAAACCGGGGGTTTCATAAAACTTAGAAGCAAACCAAAATTTATGCGACCTCAAATGCAACTATAGTCATCTTTAGAAGATAAATTATGGAAACTGAAGGGAATTCAATTATAAACTAATTAGAAGTGCATACTACAAATATCAAATTTAACTAAGTAATTTCTAATTCATTATGCAATAAGTAGGAGAAGTGGCTCCTAACTTAGGAGAACTAGATTTGTCCTTCTTCTAGAATACTACTTCATGAATAGAAATCAAAAACCACTAATGGAAAATAGCTTAGGATGCATAAATAAATAATATAAGAGACTCCTAACTAAGGAGTTCCTTTTTGTTCTTGATTACAAATTTATTCATCATTAATTCTATTGTTGGAACACTAGAAATTCAGAAAATCACATGAAACTAGAAAAAGAGAATGAATTTCAATTACTACTCATATCAAATGGAAGAGAGCCTAACTTAGACCCTTGTTTGTTCTTTCATATGCTAATAAGATTTAAACTAAAATTCATCCATTAATAATTAAAAATATTCAAACATCTAAGTAATTAAATGAAAATAAAATCTATAATGAAATAAAATGTTTCTTTTATCCTTTTAGAGTGAGCTCAATTCTCTTAAGAACAAAGTGACAAACTACTCCATAAATTCATATACTACATTAAGACAATTTATATCTAAAACTATAGAAACAAAACTTTATTCTATTCCATCATAAGTTAGGATACATGCTCCAAGAGTCCTCCTTTTGGAATGGAGGGGGTACTCCTATTTATACAAAAACGTAAGCAACTAACTCATTAACGGAGATCCGTTAATCCGTCATATGGTTAGAACCAATATGAGACACATATTCCTTTATCCATGATTTTTCGCTATGAGATATGCTTGACCCCTATCCCAAATCTCCTTCAAATCTTCAAGAGAATTTGAATTTGAGTCTTGGAGGCCACATAAGAGTGTCTTGGAACCTTCCAAATCACCTACACATGTCACCAAACTCATTCCACCTTTAGGTATAAACAAATACATGTTATTTTTCTAACTTTTAATCATAAATTCACTTCAAATACGTAAAATAAATAACTTTGGAAAATGAAAATATGAACCCATATGGTAATGGAAATATAATGATAATGTGATGAAATGAGGTGACAAAATGAGGATAAAGGTGAAAGTGGAGTGAAAGTGTATGCTAATTTGGAAACCCAACATACCCCGCAAATTAAGTTATTGCATGTCCTGATGCAATCTATTGCATTGATTTACTTTAATCATGATTTGATCTTTTGAATTGTCTTCCTTTTATATGAACTTTGG
The DNA here is from genome assembly GCA_000404065.3 of Pinus taeda. Taxonomy (NCBI): domain Eukaryota; kingdom Viridiplantae; phylum Streptophyta; class Pinopsida; order Pinales; family Pinaceae; genus Pinus; species Pinus taeda. The sequence goes on from APFE030514916.1 coordinate 111,003, forward strand.
CTGATGTTAATTCTTCTTTCGTCCTTGCATAATCATTTGGTAACTTTGTTCCTTTTGCAAAGTGTCCTTTTGAAAAATATTTGATTGTAACATATTACTTTGGTTGGTTCTTGTGTGGCAACCAACTTTTATTAGTATTGGTTCTTGTGTAACAATACTTTTGTTACTTTTGTGTTGCATCAAAAGACTTTGAAAACATTTAATCAACCATTCATTCTATGATCATCATTTGCAAAGCATGTAACGTTTTGAATCATAATGCAATAGTAGTTGTTTGGAAAAGTACGGTGGTTAGGATGGAATGTGTATAAAGGACATATATGACATATGAAAGGTGATCATGGAATATGAATGTGATATATATCGCGGAATGTGAATATGAGGTATGAACGTGAATTCCCCCTCCAACTAGAGATATGACAATGTGAAAAAGGAAGTGAGGAACTTTCCAAAGTTACAATTTTAAGCATTTTAAGGAATAGTATGACAAAAAATTATAAAATGACATATCGTCACTTACCTTCAATGTAGATGAGTTGTGGATGCTAAAGGGTGTAGCTGTTGATGTTGTTGGATCATGGAGTATGTAAACAAAGGAATTTGGATCTTCTTATGTGTTCTCTTTACTGATGACAAGGTTTGAATCTTTATTGCTGCTATAACAAATTGATCTGCAACAAACTATTAAAATGATGTAGTATTCAATCGTTACAAAACCTGGTGGTACAATTCTAGTCATGCGAACAAATGTGTCGATGTTGAGAATGAAGAGAAGTCATTGGTTTATCGACCATTGATGCATTTCGTTAAACAATGCGAGGCAACTCGCCATTAATGTCAATAAGTGCCAAGGTACCGAAGTACATTGTGTGAAGGGTGAATAGATGAGTTGATGTTGAGCCACTTGCAAGATCCAATGATCAAGGGACATTGATGTATTCCCATGATTGCTGGCATGAGAGCCTATTATTAAGGCATACAAGCCTCATTGTACTACTATGGACTCTAGGCTTGAACCTAGATAATGTGTTGATGTCGATAGGCGAAGACTTATTAGAAGGGAGGCCTTAAGGAGTCCTCCATCATCTAACTCAAGCATGAAACACTAATTTTGAAGGATTATGGATGAGGAATTTTGTAGTGGATCAAGGTTTATTTGGAAAATGAAAATGAAATGGAATGAATCAACTTTATAGAGGAGCTGAATGTTTTATTGTTGGGTTATATGTTAGTGAAAGTGAGGCAAGAAAATGACTATGAAGGAAAATTTATTGACTCAAAAAGTGAGAATGTAATGAAGGTTTTATTTACTAAAAAAGGAGGAATACAATGATGACTGTAAAGGGAAATGAAGGAAGTTTTTTTATTGACTGAAGAAGCATGGATGCAATGGAGGCACTAGCATCTGGAAGGCTTGCAAGTGATGGATCTGATCTGACATCAAGTGCTCATGCATTGATGTTTCATCTTTGTTGCTGCTTTGATCATTTTCTTGTGAAAAAAATGTGGCCTTTTAGAGGCTTTTCAATATGATGACATTTTCCCCCTTGGCTTACCCAAAAGCATGTCCTCATGCTTGAAATGGGATCTCTAAAAGACAATGTTTGCTTGTGGTCATTTGTTTATCTTCCTGGAACATGCAAAACCTTATTACTTTTTCTGCAATGAAATGTAAGTTTATCATAAGAGGGAGGTGATCAATCTCTCTATTTACGATATTTACAAAAAAAACTTATAATTGTTACTAATAAAACAAATTGATGAAAGAAAAACCGAAAGAATTTATACCTTTGTTGAAATTAGTGCCTCATTTTACCTGTAATATCTTGTTAGCAATTTCTTCATTCTCTAACTATTTCAAATTATAATGATATATTTCTCATTGTGTATATCTCATCGAGATATTTCCAACGACGCTTGAATCATTGCAATCCGATGTCATATGAGAAAGTTGTGCTTATTTGAAATTTGTGTTAAACAATGAAGATTGTCATGAGATTTCTCAGTTGCGGGATTGCACCCTTCCTGCATCTAAAAATCTTGTCTATCTTCTTTGGCTGAGCCATGGTAGAATATTTTCTATTTTGTGATTCCCTTGGCTTCTTACCTGTAAGACTCAAAGAAACACGATCATATAAAAATACTTTATGAAATGAAAACTCATGTCTACAGGATTCAATCTTCCATCTACATGATTCTCTTCAAGGCATTTTGAAAAACAATAATCCTCTAGATGAAGCACACTCATCGTTCTTCTTTTCGATCCATTTTAAGTGTTGAAAAATGAGTTGACAAGTGGAGGGTGACTGTGTAATAGTGATGTGGCAGTGGGTGACATGGCAAATGCATGATGTGACATGTTGACTGTTTGACTGATGATGTGGTGATGAATGTGCAATACTGGACAATGTTGTGCTACCATGTGGTGGCAAAATAGTTGTTTAATTAATGTTGTGTCACAATTGTAAAATAATTAACAAATTTCAATCCCCACAAGATTTGAACTCATGACCTCCATTATACAGTTTGAATGACTTACCACTAGATCACGAGTCACATTAATGAATATAATGGAATTTTGGAGATTTTAATTATTCTAAAAATGAAAATTGAAACAAAAATTTGACAAGTGGCCCATCTAAATCAAGGATTTTTAGGAAAATATGATTCCAAAATATTTTTCAAATCATTTTTCATATATTTTCAACTCATCCTTCTTGCCTAGAAAGTGGATTTTGCTAACCAATTTTTATTCTATAAAAGCGTGGGAAATAGATTGTATGATTATATATATATATATATATATATATATATTCACGTTGTAAGCATGGAGAAAATATCATTATGAAAATTTCTAGTAAGAATTCTTTTTCTTAATAATTAATATTTCTTTGTTATTTATTAAAAGTTTTATTTTTATCAATTTTTTTTTAAATTTTTTGATTGATATTTTTTTTCTTTGTAGCTTGGCAACGTTGCTAGGTGGATGGCCATGGCTTTGTCACTAGATTGTTGGATGTTTGTGGCCTTGACCTTGGTTGCTCGTCGCGTTTAATTGAAAACTGTTTTTTTCACGCAACCTAGCAAATAAGGCTCGAGAGAACCATGCAAATCTCTCAAATGGTTGCAAATTTAGAGAAAATATTTCACAATAAGCATAATTCACCCCATTCCAAGAAGAACCCATGTTTTATATTTTGGAGATTCATTTTCATTTGGTCACAAAATGCGTTTTAAAAATGACATTTTTAACCTCTGTGTATTTGGCCCCTGCTCAGGTAACTGTTGGTGAAATTTGTTTTTTTCAAAATCAGGAGAATACACAACTATCTTTCATTTTTTTTCAAAATCACAAATAACATTTATAGCAATTTGTTTCGTTGGCTTCCATGAATTTTTTTTTATTTTGCTTAAATTTGCTTTATTCTCATTTTCTTTTTTTGTGTTTTATATTTATTTTTATTATTTCAAATTCGTTAAATAAGCAAATCTCATTTGTTTTTTTTTCAATTTACAGGTGTTCCATATATATTAATAATATATATATATATAAAATAGAAAATTAATTTATTTATATGTATATATATTAAAATTTAATAATATATATATATAATATATATATATATATATATATATATATATATATATATCTATATTAATATATATAATATATATAATATATATATATATATATATATATATATATATAATATAATGAAAGAGAAGAATCATTTTTTTAACAAAATATATACTAACATGAAAAGTCTTTTTCTGATCCTCTAGGTCACACAAAGCATAGGAGCAGAGCATACTCAAGATTTCATTAATCAGTTTTGTTTTTTTGTTTTTATTTTTTTTATTATTATTTTTTTAATTTGGATGCAGAAAATAAAATAAAAGAATCGATATCACACCTGAAATTATTGCTCTTCAATCTTTTCTTGTGGCCGTTGTTCACAAAGGTTTGTTTGATTGCAATTTTTTTCCTGCCAAGGGTTAGTAAATGGGTGGTTCTTACTGCACCACAAAATTGCAAATTTATCCCAAAAATCGGAAAAACTTGTTTTCTTATTTGTTAGTCCTATTCTACTGAAAAAGAAATCAAACATTTTCTTAAGTATAAGAGAATTTCCAATGCATCCACTTGTGCAACAACATCATGAGTAGACTCAAATCCAAGTTTGAAAAGTAAACCCTATTCAGTTCTTGGACATGATCGTGAAGACTCACTAGTTGAAACCAAATTTAAATGTGATCTTTAGTTTTTATTTTATTTTCTTCAACTATTATACCATGAGGCTCTTCAGATCTTGTTTTTACAATTAGATTTTTTTTTTTTTTAATGAATGGGGGTTCTTGATTTTAATGTTCTATGTTTTCTATATGAAAATGCAAATAAAATGAAATGAAAAATGTCTAAATTCATCTAACCCCAAATGAAAATGACGTTAAAAGAAAATGTTTCCTAAACAATCCTCCTAACTTAGTTACATCAAAGTTTGCTTCCCTGGCAATGACGCCAAAATGTTGGGTGATTTAATTGTCTGTTAAATCCCTGTCATTTAATTTGTCAACCCAGGGGTTTCATAAAACTCAGAAGCAAACCAAAATATATGGGACCTCAGATGAAACTATAATCATATTTAAAAGATAAGTTATGGAAACTAAAGGGAATGCAATTATAAATGAATTATAAGTGCATATTACAAATACAAAATTTAACTAAGTAATTTCTAATTCATTATGCAATAAGGAGGAGAAGTGGCTCCTAACTTAGGAGAACTAGATTTGTCCTTCTTCTAGAATACTATTTCATGAATAGAAATAAAAAACCACTAATGGACAATAGCTTAAGATGCATAAACAAATAATAGAAGAGGCTCCTAACTAAGGAGGTCCTTGGTGTTCTTCATTACAAATTCATTCATCATTAATGCCATTGTTGGAAAACTGGAAATTCAGAAAATCACTTGAAACTAGAAAAAGAGAATGAATTTCAATTATTACTCATGTCAAATGTAAGAGAGCCCAACTTAGACCCTTGTTTGTCCTTTCATATGCTAATAAGATTTAAGCTAAACTTTATTCATTAATAATGAAAAATATTCAAACATCTAAGTAATTAAATGAAAATAACATCTATAATGAAATAAAATGTTTCTTTGATCCTTTTAGAGTGAGCTCAATTCTCTTAAGAAAAAAGTGATGAACTATTCCATAAATTCATATACTACATTAAGACAATTTATATCTAAAACTATAGAAAGAAAACTTTATTTTATTCCATCATAAATTAGGATACATGCTCCCAGAGTCCTCCCTTTGGAATGGAGGAGGTACTCCTATTTATACAAAAACATAAGCAACTAACTCGTTAATGCAGATACACTAATCCCTGATATGGTTACAACTAATATGAGACACATATTCCTTTATCCATGATGTTTCTCCATGATATATGCTCGACCCCTATCCCAAATATCCTTCAAATATTCAAGAGAATTCGAATTTGAGTCGTGGAGGCCACATAAGAGTGTCTTGGAACCTTCAAATCACCTACACATGTCACAAACTCATTCCTTATTTAGGTATAAGCAAATACATGTTATTTTTCTAACTTTTAATCATAAATTCACATTAAATACATAAAATAAATAAATTTGGAAAATGAAAATATGAACCCATATGGTAATGGAAATATAATGATAATGTGATGAAATGAGGTGACAAAATGAGGATAAAGGTGAAGATGGAGTGAAAGTGTATGCTAATTTGGCAGCCCAACAATAACTATTGTAGCTAAATTTATAAGGGGTTGTTGTTCCATGATATCATGTCCAAATCATATCACAAGAGAGCGAAAAACAACACTAATAGAACAATGGAGAAGACCCAATTCCCAATGTTTAGTCATGCAGCAAACAGTCGGATCTATAGTATAAATAAACAAGATCACGCTTGGTATCCTCGTAGATTGGAGAAGGGTTTTGAGTTCAATGTAGATCTTGTGCTCCACTCAAACAATCCAAAATGTCTGCACTAGATCTCTATCCCTGCACACAATCACAACGAAATAAAGACAACAGGTGATCTTCCTCGGAATGTCATTAGATAAAAATCCATAAAAACAACCATACAAGGTGTTGAACACTAATCTATGCAAGGAAGGGAACATATGTTTCCATTAATTATGTAAAACCTATACAATATTATACCTTTGCCTCCAAGCCTCTTCTCTGTGATCTAACAAAGTTTCCCACTATATCCAAGAGATAAGAATGAAGTGTAGTATATGAATGGCAAAGGATCTCACAAATTCACTCTAACAAAAGAATGACAATATAGATGTAATATCCTACTCTCAAAACTATCTCTCCAAAATATCATTTGAACCTCTTGGAAGATCTAGGATAAGTTGACATAAGAGACGTCCCGAGAGGATATATCTGGATGCTCAAGACAGAGAGAAGTCATAGAAACTTCTAACAAATAAGCCCTAGCCAGCTCGAATATCTGACAAATTGAACTGATCTCCTATGGACTAAGGCACTCTGGAAGTCATCCTTGGATGCTTGCACCAAAAGAGGGATAAATTGCATGAATTCTCTCATAAGGTAGGCTTGAGAGAATATGGGAGGCTTTGGAGGCTCCCATTGGTGACTATGCTAGCATCCGGGGGCCAAACTGGAGAGAAATGAGTCCCAGGTCTAGAAAAAATCAATCATGCTCAAGGACTAAGGGTCACTAATCTAGAGGGGTAAAATATGTTGATAACTGATGCCCCCTAATGTATGAGGTCAAAAGAGAAGTTCATGGTTGAAATACATTATGGTAAACCTCGAAGGTCAAAATAATAGTGAGGAAACAAATACAAGGATGTAAATAGGAAAAATTTGGAGCTGAAGTATCATTTATGATGATAACATCCTCAAGGTAGGCATACCCATGCTCGGTCATAAGAAGATATTGAACATGGCCACCAAAACATACATAGCGGATCCATAATATAAAATGGTAGATTATGGCCATGAATCATATACACAGTGTATGCATGTGACTCAACAAATAGAGTATAGCCACTAACAATACAATCATTGATCTATGCCATAGTATACATCAGTAGGACTATGGACACATGACAGAGAGATAAGTGTCCTAGATAGATATCAAAGTACATAAATGATACATAACTCCAACAAAGCCTGGGAAGGATGACATATAAGAGTGAAATTTTCCTAACCTAGGATCTTTGACAAAACCCTGATGGTAAGAGTATAAATAATGTGAATCGATGAGATAATTTTGAACATGGTGGAAACTGCCTGATTACCAACTAATGAGGTAAACCAATAACATACATGAGGGAATCCACCAATGTAGAAAATGGATGCCAAGTTACCTGGTAAAATCCAAAAAGTGCCAATAGATGAGCTAATGTCAAAGACCAGAGAACTCGATCAATCAGGAGCCAACGATTCAAAGCCACTATTGATCATAAGGACACCGACCACTGAGATCTGCAAGTTACAAGGTACTACTGGTTCCTAGATCAAACTCCTAGATAATGGGTGGAAGTCAACAGGAGAAGATCCATCGAAGGAGAATGTAACATACCAGAATGATGTGATGAATGGATGAGGTCATGAAATGATGAACTACAACTGATATAGGGATAGATGATTTGAAAAGGTCAACATGCTACTGCAGATGACCAACACAGGCTGAGACTTCCCTTAAACACATAGCTACATGACACAAGAGTTATGTGGAAACACGACTAATGAGAACCATGTGATATCATGCAATGATACATGAGGCGTCGAATCATGCTCCATATGATTGGAAGAGTAACAAACCGAAGGAGTAAAGAGACTCATATGGATGATATGACTCCTAGGAAATTTAAAACACAATTGTGAGATAATGAAACAAGCAGGTGCTATGTTCAAGTACGACACAATTGACACTTCCATTTCGATGACTAATGGAAAAAACATTTTCCCTCCCTTCTCTTTATAAGTTCCTTTTTCATAAATTTGTCCCCCAGGCCTGAAAAAGAGATAAAAGTATACAAGGGGGAACCTCCTATCCATAATACACTAGGGTATTCCTTTTTCATAACTAGGCTATCCCAGTCCATAAAAGAGTTAAACTTATATTGGGTAGACGACACTTCAGTTACTTTAACGAGCATGAAGTAGAAAACTTCACTCAACAATATTTTTGAAATTAAGGAGTCTAGAAAGAGCTTAAAGGAAACTCCTCCTAGAGGAACGAGTGCTATATGGGATAGAAATTAATTCCAGGGATGATGGAACTGCTCATGACATAATGAGGACAAGAGGCTATCTAATAGGACCACTCATCATAGTGGCTCCTCCAAGAAAGGGTAGAACACAAAAGGAACATGGATCATAGGCCAAGAAGTTGATGACGATGGATAAAAAAATGAAGGTTGAGTATGCAAAAATAGGCTTGTAAATAATAGAAATCAACAGGGATAAGATGGTGGAATCCTCTTGGGTTATAGCCATAAATATAACAAAGAAGAAGACATGAGGCTGAAATTATAGGTCATGGTAGGTTAGAAGGAGGGATTCTGAAAAGTATTAAAAATGACTACATGGACACCAAAATGGAAAAAAGGTGCTAACTAAGGTATCCATGAGAAGGTAAGCTCTACCTCCAAGCTACAACATGCATAAAGGAAGTCGCAAGGGTCGCAACTTGACGAGGTCAAACCTAAGGCATAAAAAATGGTGTTGATGGTCAAAATGAATTGGTTACAGTGATAGATGACCTACCCCTCTATGCCAAGTTCAAGAAAAATGCACCTAAGGTCCAATGGTTTTCATAATATAAACATCACCCTATCCCTTAAAAACCATCCAGAAATAGTAGACACATTCTTAAATCACATAATGAAAGAAATAAACATGGATGCAGTAGAAACTTGACCATATATACTTTTTATTTTGGCATAAACAAGGCATGAAAAATAATCGCATTACACTCCAAACCAAAAGAGGATATAAAAGATCACACTCCTATGTACAATATGTACAAGTACAACATAGTCCAGTAGGCCATGCTAAAGTGTGCCCACAATCAGGCACAGGCCAAGGTTTTCTATACATGAACACATGCAGATTAAGGGAACCATATGTCTCACCAATGTGCGGCCATTCTAATGGATGTAAAATTATTCAATATGGAGAGGTTGACCATGCCAGGGACATTCTAACATAGTCATACTCTTGAGACCAACTTGACGACATAAGGGAGGATCAAGACATAAAGGAGGTACAATATGCTCGTCAATATGTGGTAAGGAGTTGGACAAGTCATTGAAAAGTTTAGTAGTAGAAGCCCAATACTTGACTCGTTCCTTGGGTGGAAATTCCAATGAAGGTTGAGGAGATGACTCCTATATCAGTTCAATATTTAATATGTCACATTGTACATGTTCCAAATTAAGGAGGCTAGAGGAAGAAATAGGCATAACCTCCCTATGATTATCATGGATAGATCCATGACCTCCAATTTCACTAACCGAGGAGGCTCGTCATCAAGGGTTTCATGTCGAACAAGTGGAGGGGAAGCCAAGATAGGAAAAGTAACTTGGTCATATTCCATATTGTGATGGAGTTTCTGAAAAATATTAGGAGCTACTGATTGTACTACCAAAGAGGAAATCTCTTCAACAAAAAGTGTCGAAGGTTTCTCACTAGCTTGATACACTTTCATAGGAGTAGGCAACACCACCCAAGCATTAGAAGGTATATGGGGTCCATAGTTGTTAGAATATATCATATGCATAGGAGATTTAGAAGTTGTACAATGAGTGTTGGGTGCTGGAAATTATGGAAATACCTTAATAAGAGAAGATTTTAAACAAGCTCGTTCCAAAACTCTGATATTGACCACGTTTATTTCCCACAAGTGGTAATGGGTTCCTAGTAGTGATAACTTGGGTTGATTGCACATAATAGTCAAGTTGATTGATAGTGACAATTTTTCCTTCATGAGGAAAGAAAAGTAAATGGAATACAAACAAGACAATTGCAATCATCACATAAAACCAACTACGACAAAGGAGTAGGTTGTAATCTAATGAGGCTTTGACAAATTTAACATCAACATATAGAGTTTTCCCTCCTAACTCATTGGAAAAATTTGGAATAACCTTTTAGGTACAAAATTGTGATCGTCAAAGGCTTAGAGAGTGGTGTTTGACGTGGTGAGCACCAGAGATCCAAGAGCCTTCCAGAAGGATACTGGCATAACACATGTCGAAGAGTGTTTATCCACAAAAGTGTGATGAATATTCTTGTGAAAAATCCACACAATGACTTGAAAATAAATCTAATGGGAAAGACAAGGAGCAACTTTGTTGACACTAAAGGTGATTATACTAGAGTTAGACATATTGAATCCAACAATGGCAGACAACAGGGCCTTGCGTTGATGAGGGAATCTTTCCAAGACCTTTAGGGTAGACATGGCATAAAGAGCCTGAGCAAGATCTTCAACAATGCTATAATGTTGAGCAGCCCGGGAAAAAAATTTGTGCGTCATATTGTGAAGAACACACTTGGGGGGGCGATAAATAGGTTCCACATAATTATCTAATGTGAGAGGTACAGTGGAAGTAAGTTGAGTAGGTGAGTCCTTAGGCGAAGAAATTGGCCCAAGAGCATTGTAATATTTGGCTCGCATAGTCATGTTGACATATTCTTTACACATGAAGACGGATGAACTATGAGGAGGATGGGAAGATGACCCCTCACTCCCCCCTTGTGGAGGTCAAGGAGGTTGAGAAACCATCTGTTGCTAGGGTTATGCAGCGAACAAATGAGTCAAAATGACAACTTGTCGAGTAAACGGTGGTGAAAGAAGACTATGGACTTCATCCATTCGAGGGAATTCATGAGTAAGGTGGTCATCTTGACAAATTTTACAAGGGAAGTTGAATTTACGATGATGTTCACTAGTGCCCCTTCCCTCACTCTGAGGGTTGGGTTGGGACTCCTGATCATTTTGATTCTTTTTTTAATTATCTTATTATTATTTGTACCACCCAGTTGTTGGTTGTTCTTTGGGTGAGTGGACTTCACTGTGAGAACATTGGTGGAATACTCAATAGGGGGTGCTTTAGTAGAGCTAGATGCACTTATTGGGGCTTGAGATCTAACAATGAGTTGCACAAGTTGGGCAGCAAGTTTGCTCATGGAATCAGGAACATACTCGACCATGCGATCGACATTTGGGCTAGGAACAGGTTTTGGAGGGTCAATAGAAGGGCTAGGGGCATTAGGAAACATTTTGTATAAGATACCCTAATGTGAGTAGATAAGATCTAACTATTGGGTAGATAAAATAGCTTGTTCCTCAGTAACAAGTTGAAATATAGACACATCCCTCACAATCTGAGGTCAGAGAGATCAGATGAACCATTTACATAATATCTCATCAGGTAACCTAGTTCTCAGCAACCTTTTGTAATGACGCCACTCATGAATATGATCAGAAATTGGTGTGGCATCATATTGTTTGAAATTAGACAAGAGGTCAAATTCGATGTCATACCGAGTAGGTAAATGGGAGTGTGACAATAATGTTTGAGCTAGGGAATAAAAGTTACCATAGGATGCAGTATCTAACTTGATGTACCACATTGCAGCATCCCCAGTCAATGTACGTTGCAATAAACAAAGTGTAACAAAATCATCCACCAAACAATTTTATGAGCATAAAAAATGATAACTGGTAATGTGCATGGATGTGATTCTCCCCAAACTTTCCATCAAACTTGGGAATATCTCATGATAATTTGGAGGGCATGGGTGACCATTAAGGATCATGATGGATGGGGTGATTAGTCATTTTTTTCAAATAGGTTAAATCAATAGAAGATAAAAATGGATTGTGAATTTGAATAAATTGTTCATATGCAAGAGAAGCCCCTGAAAAACTGTGTGCCCCCCCATATAAGGAGAAGAACGATTCATCTGCTGGTGATGAAAAGGGTTCGCCTTGGCATAAGGCTAATACAGGACAACATGATTGGTAAATGAAAGTTGCCCCCTAGGGTAAGTACCACAAGAGAGCAAAGGACCCCCAATTGCATGGATGCTAAAGGGGTTGTACCCAACAGTAGAAGAAGGATGACTCTACATAGTAGGATCGAAATAAGGGGAATACCTTGGGTGAGAAATGATACTAGAAAATAGGTTGCCCCTAAGTAACTAGCCCCTTCAGTAAAAGTATTGGTAGGTGGTGCGCCTCCAAAGAGTGAACTGTACCAGGCTTGTGATATACTATAAGCACCATTTCCACCAGGGTGACCAAGAACAACTGTTGATCTGCCCCATATATTACTAGAAGTAACCATGCCTAACTGAGGAACAAGAATAGTTGGTTGGGAGAAGTGCAGTGAAAATATCCTGAACCTACCGACTCACTGGCATGAGGCACCATGGTCAGCATAGGAGATGATGTGGGCATGGAAACATTCAAGAAATTTGTGGGGTTTATAAAAGAAACTAGTGTAATGCCCGAAGAATACATGGGAGGTGTGGATGAAGGAGTGGGTATAGTCATTCTAAGAGATGGAAATGTTGACATGGTAGTTGATACTGCCAATGCAGAAGGTAAGGAAGTCTCAAACTCTTCCATACGGTAAATCACAGACAAATGTAGGTAAGTATAAATCATGTAGAACTGTCATGGTTTTGATGCAATAATTTAAGTCATAATGGATTGGTCTAAGGTGGATTGGCAGGAGCGTCAGAGTCATCCACCAAAGTCTCAATAAAAATTAGATCACTACCAGAAGGACCAGGTTTAGACTCCAAGAAAATTTATTGGTCTAAGTCTTAACCACCGACAAGAACTATCCATGTAAGAGTAACAAGTCCACCTTGTTTAGGAGGTAAACCATGAAGATGACGTGACCATCGATGAAAAAATTCAAACAGGGTGATAAATTATAATTTAAACACAATTATGTTAGTGAAAACACCCTAAACCCAAAACTACTGACTCAAACCAGACAACACACACTAGAAACATCCTAGAAGACAACACACACAAACCAAAACAAAAAGAAGTTGTCGGTGGAACAGTTATACTAGCGACTTGCTTCCAAACCCTTTTAGCTACAAACTTGACATAAGTTGCCTCCCTCAAAAGATGTGGAATGCCCCTTAATAGGATTGGGAGAGTATGACTAATATCTATCCTAGTTATAGAGAAGATGACCCCAACCCTGAATTTAGGTGTGAGCCCTAAAAAAATAGGCCACTATGATCGCCGCTAATAATAACACGACCTGGGGGTACAGTCACAAGACAAATTCATATGCAAGGGCTAGACACTTGAACCTAAAAAAGGATCCAAGACCCAAACCCCCTTGATATTTTCCTCCCAAGTGGTCCCCAAGTGATAATAACACAGTTTTTATGCGTGCCTCTTCTGTTATATCGCGCCACCAAAAAATAAGTGAAATGGATCATGTCACCTAGCCTAGCCCAAGTGTGACCTCATGGTTGACCATTTTGTGAGGAAGGCTTCCTAGACCATAGTACTGCAAATGGATTTAACTTCATAACATAAGATGCTAATTTGATTTTGTAGCCTTGGAGCAGTTAACTCAGACTCCTATCTCCAAGACCCTAGCCTAAGCTAGTGTTTGTGTACTACTAGTAAAAATAAAAGATGAATATAGTTAAATTTATTATCACATTGATTTTATCGCTGTTATTTACAAAAGTGGGATGCGACATGAAACTGAGATGGTGTGAATGACTCTTAGTTAGTCACCCTAATGCATCTTCACACAATTATTGATTTTCATTTCTGTCAACGCTAACTACATGAGGGTAAGAGCCTTCTAATGCACCAATGACTATTGTGATGAACCTCTTCACTAAATATTTTCAAATGCAAATTATCCCAAATTTTTTCAATTAATGACAATAAAAAAACCAAGAAGGAAAACCAAAGAAAGCAATGAAAAAATTACCAAGCAAAAACACAAATCACTCCAAAAGTGTCACAACTAGGGAAAAAAAAGCCCAATCAAAGAAACACACTCAAAGCGATCAAATCAAAATCCAAAAGTGAAAAAGGGAAGGCAATATCAATAAGCTAGGGCTATAGGACAATATCTCAACCAAGGCCAATGCTCTACAAAGGTCACAACTAGAACCTAGAGGGAGAAAGGCCTAAACAATATCAAATAAGGGTGATACAAAACAATCAAAACACACTCAAGAGAAATTTTCTAGATGACAACTGTACAACGAATCACAACACCACCAAATGTGAAAAGAATGACCCAAAGTGGAAATAAATCGCTCAAAAATAAGCAACAATAGTGATTGAATCACTAAAAATAACCAATCAGATATGAAAATGAGATTTAGAGGTAAAAATCAAGTCTCAACCAAAAGCATCAAACAAAAATTCAAGAAACGTTTGAAAGGCTAAGAGAAATGGAGGACCTTAGATAAACTAATCAAAATAGATCAGATCAAACACACACAACATCTTATCAACAACAAAAAACCATGAATCGTATAGATCTCCAATAGATCAGCGAAAGATGAAAGGGTCTTAGCCCAATCAAAGACATAAAATCCTTCTTAACGAAAAGTAATTGATCTAATGAAATAAAGCAAACAGAAGCAAATCTGGGCTAGATCTAATAGATGATCAGGATTCCCAAATTGAGAAAGATCAAAGGCAAAAAGTTCATAAATGAATAGTGATTTTTCAAGGGCTAAAAATCTCAGATGTTGGCACAACACCTAGATTAGGACATCCAGGGACACTCTCAAAAAACTCCAAGAGGGTGTCCAAAGACTTCCAGATGCTTGAATGACACCTTATGAAAGCATCCAGGGAAAAAACTAAAATTTCCCTAAAATTCCATACCGAGGTTGAGAAATAAGTGAAACATACAGGAAATAAACCCTCACAATAGCCTAACAAAATCAAGAAAACAAGAAAAAACTGAGCAAATAAATCTAGAGAGTAATATATCAAAATCAGAGGCAAAGCGAACACAAAGAAAGTAGGCTCTCATTGAAAGAACCACTTACGTTGTAGATAATTTTTTAAGGAGTTGTTGCTCCATGATCTTGTGTCCAAATCAGATCACTAGACAGAAAAAACAATACCAATAGAACAATGGAGAAGCCTCAATCCCAAATGTTCAGTCATGAAGCAAACAATCAGATCTATGCTATAGGGAAATCAGATCATAGTTGGCATCCTCGTAGATTAGGGAAGGGTTTTGAGTTCGATGTAGATATTGCACTCCACTCAAGTGATCCAACATGTCTGCAACAAATCTTTATTCCTCCACACAAGGATAGCCAGACAAAGAAAACAATTGATCTTCCTTGAAAGATCATTAGATCAGAAGAAATAGAAACACCTATAAAATGAGTTGAACACAAATTTATGTAACTAAGGGAACATATGCTTCTATTAATTATGAAAACAAATTTAATTCTATACCTTCGCCTCTAAGCCTCTTCTCCGCAATTCGACATAGTTTCCCCACTATATCAAAGAAATGATTATGAAGACTATTTTATAAATGGAAAAAGAGATCACTAGCTCACTATAACATCAGAATGGCAACATAGTCTAAACATCCTGCTCTCAAAACAAACTCTCCATAAACTCATTTGACCCTCTTGAATGACCCAGTATAAGTAGAGAGAAGAGAGGTCTCGGGAAGATGTATCTCGATGTTCAAGACAAAGGGAAATCATATAAACTTCTTAATGATAAGAACTAGCCAACTCGGATGGTTAAATATCAAACTAATCTACTATGGACTAAGGCACTCTAGAAATCATCCCTAGATGTTGGCACCAAAGGGACGAAAACTTCCCTGGATGCTCTCACAAGGTAGGCGTAAGAGTGTTCGGGAGGCTCTACATGCTCCCATAGGCTGCTATGCCACCGTCCATAGAACACACTAGAGAAAAATGAGTCCCAAGTGTGGAAAATGTCAATGATGCCCAAGTACTAAGGATCACTGATCCAGAGGGGTAAAATAGGTTGATGGCAATATATGAATTATAATTTATTTGACATTTCTGACATTAGGCACCCATCCGACAAATATGAAGGTTCAACCACTAAAGGCCCAACTTAAAATGCATACCCCTCCACCTCCCCTTGTTGACATGGAAGGGGGGTCGACTATGATTCTTCCCATTCATAGTTCTAACTCTCCATCCATGGGGAGTGAAGCATTTTTTCATTATGATGGTCACAATTTGTGGCACCTGTTAACACCCAGGTTGTTCCCTATGACTCCCAAGGGAATATGGCCGGGGTAACCACTAACCAATATTTGGACTACAGCTTCTAGCCCAGCTGTAATCAGAGAGGGCTCTCTCTGTTAGGTTTGTCTCTGTTCTATGGAGATTTTAGGCTAGTTATGAAGTGAAAGGTTTCTTTGATTTATGTTTGGTTGGGAGGATGCCTTTCTGAAACTTTAAAATTGTAGTTCTGCAGGTGAAATTAATCCATTGGGCAATGAAGTCTGTGGCTGTTGGTTATTTGAAATCTTGGGTTTGATGCAGTTGGAGTTACAGGGCCGTTTAGATACTTCATGAAACAAGATTTAAATTATGATTATGGAGTGTAAGCAACCAGTAAAAAACAGTTAAGAATTTTTCACTAAGCTGGGATGTGAGAAAGGGATGTATTCCTCAGGAGCAAACTTGAATTCCTGAAATAATAAATCACTTGTGATGATATAGTGTGAAAGGTAGCAATTAAGAATTACACTTTCATTACCATAACTGAAGAAAAGACATTTAAAATAGCTTAGATTGAGTTCAGGGTAATCTGTGATTAAATCCTGAACTATTCTTTTTCCTTGCTATTAACAGTTCAAACATGGAAACATGAAACATATATGATAGATCAACAAACATATAACAAAGAGGTACAAGAGAAACTTATTGAGTCATGAGATACGCAGGAATCCTGCAACTTTTAGCCAAGTACCAGACAAGATCAAATAACACAGAGCTTTGGAAATTCCATCATCCTTTGTATTATTTCTCTGAGAATTACAGTAGAAGAGGAGAAGAATAGGTATGAAAAAGATTTCTTACATCCAATGTCCAACCCCTGCTAAAAAGTGTGAGGGGGAATATATAGCAGTCTTATACAAAATATCTCAGGCATTGAGTCATCTGAGAGGGAAAATATCTTCTTTAACTCGTACATAGATTGCATATGAAATGTTTTTACAATCTTTAATGAACTTTAAAGGCTCTTAACTCCTGTCAGAACAATTTTGACCTTTGGAGCTCACAGAGTCGGTTGAGCGCTTTGTTATAACTGCTGAATGACGTGTCTGTGCAGCTGTGTTTTCCTGTAGCTTCTCGGCCCTGTCATCTGTGACTGCTCGTGCTGCTGTGGTGGCCGAATACTTGTGCTGAGTTGGCTCAGCCTCTTTCTGCATACCTGCTGATGTGTCTTTGTCTTCCTGTGTATGAAAATTTAAATATTTTCAAAAAGTAAAATCATAATTACTGACTTTGATTTAGTAGTAATTGTATCAAATTTTCCCACACATCCGGTGTAGGCAATTGATGCTTCAAAATTGACCCCATGGTCTCATCGGCCTCTGTATATTTTTAAAAATAGGGAGGCTCATCAAACAAATGTGTGATTTTATTCATAATAAAAAACAGACTTTCCACCTTGTTGAAGAGGATCTACCCTGTTACTAGTCCTGTTGCTATTGATGAACTAGATGCCTCTGAGATTTGATTTCCTGCAAAAGTGCTCACTCTCTTAGCATATTTCTCATGTGAGAGCAACTTTCCTGATGGCTCCAGTAGGCTAGGCAGACCCCTGTTTTGCAATGCCATAAACCTGTTCTGGAACTTGTTGATGTCTGCTTGCATATCCTGGACTCTTCTTTCCAGGGTCTGAATCAGCTTTCTCAATGTCAGGACCCTTTTTATCAGTGAGATGGTCTCTGTCCTGTTTCCAATTCCCATTTTGATGAGCTGGGAGCTTGTTCTGTAGTTTATCACATTTATCATTCTAGTGGCAATCTCAGGCATACTGCCTAGAGATGCCCTTGCTCGTTGTATCTCTCTATGTGCTTTTCCAATGAGCGTTATTTGCTCATGGATGGCCTCAATATACTCCCACTGATCTGTGATTGACTGGCCAATATGGCCCCACACGACCCTTTTGAGCTCAGATGTGACCTTGTCTAGTGTGAGCTCCTTTTCTAGCTCAGTTATCCTTTTCTTGAGGGCCTTTACCTCCCTCTCTCTTTCAGCCACATTTTGCTTGGATTTGTCATATTTTTCATTGATTTTTGCCAGACTGTCCTTGGCTTGATTTAGCTCATACATCTGGGACTCCAAGACTTGTATTCAATTTCTCAACTTTTGCATATCAAGGCTTTCAGCCTGCTCTGTTGTTGGTGCTGAGGTGGATGGAGCCGGCTGTTGTTCCTGTTGGCTGGGAGGGGTAGTGGTTTGAGGGATTTCCTCAAGATTTGTTGTTTGTGGAGGAGGTTGTGAGGTTTGCCCTGCCTCCTTTTACTGTAATGCTGCCTGCAAGGTAGCCTCTGATTCCTGCATCTTTTCTTGAGTATGGATGAGCTCTTTGTATAATGTCATGAGCATAGCAGCTGCATCCTTCTCTTGCCTGAGCTGGGCAACCTCTTTTGTTTGGGGATGAAGAGTTGCTGGGATTTTTAACATCTTTCTCAATGCTGCCATATCAGCATCCCTTAGCTTCAGGATTTCTTGCACTGCCTTAACATCTTTAGGATCATTCCCAAGCTCTATTATAATTTCCTCCAGAGCTTTGATCCTATTGTCCTTAGCTTGAGAGGAAGCCCTTTCCAGCTCAAGCTGTGAAACTGTGTTATTTAGGCTATTTTGCAGCCTATAGTTCACTAGGGTCTTATCTGCCAATGTGGCATAGACCATCTCACCCGTTTGTTTGTGCAACTCTATTTGATCCATTGGGTGGATGTCTTTGGACAGGACCTCCAGGTTGGTCCTGATATAATCTGCAGCTGATTGTGGTTGCTGCACTGTTGGTGTAAAATGGCTCATGATCATTTTTCCTCATCATATGCAGACATGAGCCTTTGCTGGTTCGTAGGAGCTATTTTCAATAGGTGATTATATAGCTGCAGCTTTAATGGTTCATTTCTGCTTTTGATGTCTTTAAACTGCTGCTTGATGCTTTTCTCACCTTCCCTCCTTTGTCTTGAGGAGCTCACTTCTCCTACTGCTGCCCTGTCTTGCTCCTGTTGGAAGGAGCTGGCTGAGGCCTCCATGCTGGGCGGGCCTATTCCTGAAGTCTGCCCCATTGGCATTTCTTCTTCAGAGAAGGGATTTAGTCTTTGCCTCTTCTCCCCTTGAGTTGGTGATGCAGTAAGGGGAGTTTCCCTCTCTCTTTTCCTGTTCACGTCCTCCCTTTGAGGGGTTTGGAGGACGGAGGAGTCGATCCTTGAATCTTGTCTGGGGGGTGCCATTTGTGCTGGTTGCTGCTGGGTCGCCATTGGGGCCTCTGCTGTCTGTTCCCCCTGTACCTGTTGCTCTTTCTGCTGATGTACCTGTTGGGGTGGCTGCACCTGTCCCTGTTGTGCCTGTTGCTCTTCCATGTCCTTCTCCTTGCCCTTGCTCTGAGCTTGGCCTGTGGTTTGGACTGCCCCTTGATATGCTGTAGACGATGAGGCAGCTGCCCCTGCTTGAGGCTTTGGCAGAGCGAATACCTGTGGAGGAGATTCCAAGTCAGCCATTTTCAGAAGATGCCTTCTAGCTCTTTCATTCAATTCTTCTTGTGTGACCGGTTCCTCCAGTGTGCCCCTTTTCCATTTTAGCTGGTTGGCAAATTTTTCAATGTGGGGAAAACTCACATGGTCATAGCTAGAGAGCTTATATTTTAGCCTTCTGGATGATATGGAATGATTAGGGTCATAGGGTTTCCAAAGGAAGCTGGTTTTCAGGCCAAGGCATTCTAGCTTTCTATCAGCTTCTTTCCAGCCTTCCCTTTTGTTCAAGACAAGGTGGCCCAATTGATTTTTCACCTTTAGTTGTGCCTTCTTTCCCTTGCCTGCAAAGTGTACCATATCAGCATTCCCAAATTGCCTAAAATATTCAAGGGCAAATAGTCTCATAGGCACATACTTGGGCAATCTGTATGGGCGTAACTCACACCCATATATTCTGATTACGGTGTAGTGTTGGTAAAAGTACCAATCCCCTATGTTGTACACCTTGGATAACTGCAGGATCCTCTGCATCTCATCAGTCAGTCTTGGAGGAGGCGAGGTTAGGAATAAAGACATGGCTGGGTGGATGAAGAGGTCTATGAACTCATAGTAGGTATATGGAGAGTAGGTCCTGCTATGAAATACTGAGGTCCAGTACACCACTGACCTTAGATTGCCTTCTGCATCTGTTCTCTTAACATCAAAGGAGAACTTCTCATGTTGATAATATAGAATGAGGTGGTAGATGTAGGAGGTGTATCTGAACACCTTCTCTCTTGATAGGTTCAAGAACTGCTCATGCATCTTATCTAAAATGTATGTGGCATAGTCATAATAGATTGGACTCTTGCCAGGGGAAAACATAGTCATCATCACTAGTATAGTTTCATCAATGAATTCAAGTGATTTGTACCCCAAAATGGAACTGATCATGTAAGCAATATCTATACCCAGTTGATTGAGGTAGCCATCAAAAATAGGAGGGTGCAGCACAGTGTCAGAGTTTGTAATGAACAATTGGTTGAGCTTTAGGATTTGTGCATCTGTTAGCATCTTAGCTCCATGGTTGATCAAATCCAATAAAGACAAGGGGACCAATTTCTTCTGAGTCTTGAACTGCAACATCTCTCTAATGGCCTCAGGGGTCATATAGAATACCACTGAGCCTGAAGGGTCAAGCACAGCTCTTTGCATGGGGTCATAGTAGACAGCACATAGATGAATCAGGTCAGGGAATTTGTTGACCTGAGGGAGCTTGAATATCGGGAGGAAGGAATCCCAAATGCCTAGTATGTCTGTCCCATCCTTATGTTTGGCCTTAAGCTCATTCAACAAGTGAAGGTGGAACTTGCATTTTGATGAGGAGTCCTCTGAGATTTGGTAGTCTAGGTCTGCCAAATCCTGCCACTCCAGCTCTCTCTGAGGGGCATTTAAGGGAGCAACATTGAGGGCAGTTGGTGCAACTGGAGTCTCCATGGTTACTTGGATTCTGTTTGGCAAATAAACTGTTGTTTCTTAGGATGGAAGAGCACTGCCTGAGTGAAGAGGGAAAATTGAGAAATGAAGGGTGACAGGGCAAGTCTGCAGCAATTGAAATACTGTTTTAGTTACTTGAGAAGGCAAATATTAGTCTTTAACAGACCTTTCTTCTACAATTGAGTGCAGGTTCCGGGTTTTAGTTCACGATTGCTCGAACGAAGAATGTAGGTTTTTCACTGAAATTTTAGTCCAAATGGGCTCGGCTAGTGAATTTCGACCGTTAACTTTTCAGGAAGGAGCTGGGTGTAGGTAATTTTCTGGTGAATTTAAGCGTTTTTTGTGCTCAAAGTGATTTTTGTTATTACAGAGAAAAACCAGGTTGTAGAGAAGTTTGCACGGACAAATACCTAGTAAATTGATGGCCTGGATTGGAAAAGCAGGTGGGTAGGCGCGCTGAAGATCTCCTGGTTGTTTCGAGTAGGTTGGTGAAGTTTTGGTCGTAAAATGCATGCAGAGGGCGCACCAATTGTTTTTGCAAAAAGTGCAAAAAACGTGCAAAAATTGACAAAATATGGCTTTTTCGGGTCATTGGCGCCTTTTTTAAATGACGCCAGCATGATGTCACCAGGTAGCATGACATCATCAGGTGATGTGGCGGCCTATGACCGGTCCACGGGGTCGGTGAGGTGGCAGACAGGTGGCGCAATGGTGGACAGGGCAAGCGGTCGTGGCGCTAACGCAGGCAGTGAGAGGGTGCTGACGTCGGCAGATAGGTGGCACGATATCGGACCACCTCCTATACGGCGAGGAATCTGTCAGAGGGGGCTCCGATGGAATTTGGAGGCGACGCGTGGACCCCGCATGACATCAGCGTCTGACAGATATCGGACGATATCTATCGGACGTCGGGGCCGGTCCAAAATTCGCGTCGACCGTTGGATTTGAAAGGCTTGATCGGACGATCATCGGGCCAGGGATCTGTACGGAGGATACGGTCATCGGGCGGGGATTAAAATATCATTTTCCTTGGAACTTGCGCCCGGCGGGACCCTCCGAAATAT
This sequence comes from Pinus taeda, assembly GCA_000404065.3. Taxonomy (NCBI): domain Eukaryota; kingdom Viridiplantae; phylum Streptophyta; class Pinopsida; order Pinales; family Pinaceae; genus Pinus; species Pinus taeda. The sequence goes on from APFE030514916.1 coordinate 133,335, forward strand.
TAAAGAATTTGATGGTTTTGCAATGTATTTCTTTGTTAAATCATATATAGCCGTGAACTTTGGAAAAAAGGCGAAACTATGGTTTATCAATGATTTTTCGCAACATCGCTTAAGGTATTAAAAACTTAGGATAAGCAGGTTTTTAATGGGATTTCATAAAAAGGCGCAAATTGGTCCCGACCTCAGGATAAGGCGGAGAAAGTGGGTTTTTGCGTATATTTTGCTTTTGAGCGGGTATAAGGGTGCAAAAAGGGTTTTTTTCAAGGGTTTTTAGGCAAAGTGAAGGATTGAATGGGCCAGTGAGTTCTGGGAAGATAAGAGGTTAGGCTTGGGTTCTTGAGCTAACCAGATGTTAATTCAACTCCCTAGTAGTAAAACATATGGCTATAATGCCAAGGAGGGGGTATTTGTAAAATGCTTAGGGTTTATACACCATGGTGTTATAATAGTAGGGAAAGGGAAACATAGGGAGCTAGATAATAAAGGTTAGAGGTTAATATGGGGGGAGCAAGTGAATGAAGAGTGATATCACTAAGTTTTCTTGAAAACAACTTAGTCTAAAGAGTATATCAAAATGAAAAGAACTTTACACAAGAAATGTGACTTCTAAAAGCCATAAGGACCAACATAAAACCTTGAATCTCTCTTAAAAACACACCTTGTGAAGGGAGGTTAGTAATGAGTGATGAATCAGGGGGAAAGGGAAGTTAGACATGCTTCATTATGTTGTTTTCCTTGTATTTGACTAGCAAAGTTCAGCTTGGAAGGAACACCACTTCTGCAACCCCATCTACCTACCCAACTATTTTGCCTGGCATTTTTTTGTTTCTTCTTAGAGGGTGCATTTGGACTTGCAGACCCTTTATGTGCCTTTTCTTTTCCATTGGTTTTTCCCTTTGATTTCCTATCTAGTACTACCCTTATTTCTTCCATGGCCCCAGATTAAGCAGTTTGGAACCTTAGTTTCTCTGCCTAACTACTGATCTGCCAAGATTAAACAGTTTGGACAGATTTCTTTCTCTATTCTACAACAGAAAAATTGAAACATGGCATGATCCAGATTAGACTTTTGGATCATCCATCAAAATTTAATAGACATGAAGGCATGTACACACCTTGCCTTTCCTTGGAAATATGGGATCTTTGAATCAGCAAAGTAGAGCATATTTGGCATTTGAATTTGCCAATCATGAAATATGAAACCTATTGGTATAGGTATCCAACAACACCATAGTTGCCCATCCAATGACTATGATGTATTGATAACTTCAGTGGTCTTCAGTAAAACATATACCTAGTTCCCTTTCTCTTTCCAACATAGCAAGGGGGGGTCTGCTACTAAATCTTCATCGTCCATTGATATGTGGTCCTCTGAAGTCTACTGTCTATACACACACACACATAGACACACAAATAAATATTAGTGAGGATTCATCGATGCTTATTTGAATCTAGCTATCCCTCTTGATCTTGTCACTGCATACGTAGATTTATTTACGCTAGTATCCCCTTCAACACTCAATCAACAAAGTTATCCCTCCTGAGCTTAACACATGCACATATATATGTGTCTGTATGTGTGTGTGGATACAAGGACTTCACCGATGACTCTTAGTACTCAACTCTAACCTATCTCTCCTAAACTTATGATGTGTATACGTAAATGTATATTGAACCCCCAAGGCCTCCACACTTTGAATTTGAACAAGTCTGCTACAATTCCTAAGATAATATGGGGTTCAACCCATTTTAGTTATCACAATAATAAGTATTTCCACATGCACACACACATATAGATGTATATCTATATTTATATGTGTGTATATATATATATATACACATACACATATATATAAATGTCTTCTACCAACAAATTCATAGTGGAGGGTCTGCTATTATAACTAATTTGAATGCATGAATTTAATCAACTAATAGAGATTTATCTACCTTTTCTACTCTCAATTAATTAGACTAATTTCAAGCTTCTTTTAACACAGAGGTTCACATGTCCCTCAATACAAAAATTGATAATATTCACGCTTATAAATAAGATAAAAGAATTAACCATTAGAGTTTCAGACAAAAGCAATACTCGTCAGTAATCACATGAGAAATAAACATCTAGCAATATTCATATATACCATAAACATTCCTCAATATTAATGCAGACATTATATTACTATAGTGAGCATATACATAATAATCACAAACAAAGCGCTCTAAGAAGCACTTATCTTATGACATTAAGCTTGTCTACTTAGATTGGAACTTAAATTCTCCACCCAACCTTAGATTGGTATGCATTGTAGTCTCCCTTGCAGCATATCAACCTTGTGCCATATTTCAGAGCTTGAAGAAGAGCACTCAAAGGATATCCCACACATTCATCACGACTAGGAGTCCAAAGATGCACCTATCTCCACCTAGAAACTAATTTTCCTAGGAGAATCGTGAGGTCAACCCTCCGATGAGTTCATCTTTCCCATAGTCAATACTTCTTTATTCCATTGTATTCTACCTATGTGTTATTCCTTTCATCTACATTCCCAATTAAACACTACTCTCGAAATTCTCACGAAGCTATCATCACTCCTTTTATTACTCTAGGATATATGCTTCCTCTTCTTCTCCACTTGCTTCCTTTGATCCATCTCTTGCATCCTTATTTTATTTTATTGATATTTTCCTCATCTAATGACATTTTTTACTGTATATTTCTCTGGCCACCTTCATCATTTCATTATGGCCATGGTGGTTGTGGGCATGATATCCTACCATCACAACCCACTCATTTAATTAATTTTTTGTCGTTTTTGCTTGTGGTCTTTCCCATGAGAAGAATGGGATTGTCCTCTCTTCTCAAACTGAAATCAATTGTGTATTAATCCAATTTAAGTCCCATTATTCAACCCATGGATAGTGTTAAAATATACTTCATCCAACCTCCCAAGAAACCTCCTCCCAAAGCTCTAAAATTGTTGTCCCATATCTAGCACAATTATTTTAGAAGTATGATTACAATATTATTGCAGGGGATTAGCGCAAAGGGGTTGTCAAAAACCCCATCCCCTTGCAGGAACATCACACTTGGTGTTCTCATTCCTTAACACAAATACAAAATGTGTTTGACCCAAACCTAAATCATTATGAGCTTCATAAGTACAGGTTAGTTACAATCATGTTTATACACACAATCTCTTTTCCCAAAAACTCAAATGGACATAAAAACTTTTATTTAAATCAACCATTTCTCTATAGTATGGGTGTTCCTTATTCAACTTGAAATATTTCCTTCTAAAGTGCTTCTTTCCTCCACATCCAACACTGTTATCCACTATGCTTAAAGGTGATTTCACAAACCTTATCCCCTTACAGGAACACAACAATTTGTGTTTCGATTCCTGAACACAAATACAAAACATGTTTGAACCAAACCTAAATCACTATGAGCTTTGTTATTACATCTCAGTTACAATCCTATTTACACACATAGTTTATTTTCCTAGTAACTGAAATGGACATAAAAGAAATTCTTTAAGTCAACCATTTCTATTTGACTTGAGCATGCATTGTTCAACCTGATGTCTTTCATTCTAGAGTGCTTCTTGCCTCCACATCTAGCATTGTTATCCATCATGCTTAGCACAATTTCAACGATAGTTTTGGCTCATTGATTGCTAGAACATACTCAATGTGAAACCAAATCCCAATCAGTCATGCTCATGACTATTTTTAAACCATAAATATGTCTCGCTGTCCTAACACCCCCTTCTCTATTTCCAAGTCCCTTGGGTGATCCAATTCATCTTCCTTACAACAAAAGGGTCCTGATAATTTAAGGAAATTCCCTACCTTAATATATTCATATAGGTCATGACATACTTCAAGGAAGTCAGTGGGTGTCACTAGGTCTCGTGTCCTCACAATGGACCTATTCTTAACATTTCTCCATCTCTAGTATTTTGTTATGTGCTATACCATCTACAGGTTGTTGTTGTTTAACCTTTTAGCCTAGTTTATTCACCCAAACTAGGTAGTTTGATGTCCTTCCTACATCATAAGAGCTTATATTTTTATGGGACTCATCAAAAAGAAATTGCAATAAATTTAAATGATACATTATTAGAATATTTATCAATGAAGTGAACCTTGCAATTTTTATCTTACTTCCTATCACATCTAAACCAATTAGTTTAGAATATAAATCATCATAAATATAAACTTTAAATAAATATAAATCATGGTAATAACTCAAAAATTCATTACTTCAAATGGAATTATTGATACTAATATTTGGTTTTCTTTTTGTCTTATCCGATCCCCATGTACTAATTTATTTCCCAAGCCTTGCTAGTACTCAATAGTGATCACATTATCCATGAAGTCTTCATCTCACACACAATGATATGGTTTCAAAAACTAGCAACATCCATTCGTGGACATGATCCATGCAGTCTTCAGTCTTCTCTTCTCTTCTCTTCTCTTCTACTAAAATAAACATTAGATTAATTTCCAAAACTGGTCAACCATCTAGTGTGGGAGGTGATCCACCTGATCCTCAATATTCTCTTATCTTCTCTTCTACACACACATACACACATAATAGATTGACTTCGAAAATAGGTAAATAATATAGTAAGGTGGGGGGGGGGAGGCCTCGATGTGATCGTGATTCTTTGACCACTATGAACTAGATTGATTTCCAAACTTGGCAAGCATTTATTGTATACTTGTGTCAATTGGAATATTACCACTTCTCCCAAGCTTATGGAACCCCCAATCCTTGGTGTCCTACCTATCCTAATAGCAACATACTCCCATATAATCTCATACTTACCTGTCCCAAACACTTTATACAACACACAAGCCTAGATAGTCCCATACCTATCTATCCCAAACAAATTATACAACACATACATAGGTCCAGGCATCCCATACCTGCCAATGCTAAACAAATTATATATGTACACACATACCCATTGTACCACATATACACATTCACATTATGTGACATATACACATATACACAACACCTAATGTTATGAGAATCTAGAGACTAAATTGTCTTTGCCCATCACTTCTACAGATCCTAGGAAACCCCCAATCCTAAGTAGTATACCTATGCTAGTAATTTTTGATAATCAATATTTCATTATCCTAACATAAATATGGGCACATGAATGTCATAATCCCACAACAATGAAATAAATCGTAGCAAGAATTTCCTTTTTCTCAATGGATTCCTCACATAATGAGGAATGCAAAACTTGATATCCATACATGCATTCAATTCCTAAACATGATTGATCATTCATCCACAATAATGATTCCTAAAAAGAAACTATGTTGTATATGCTACAAGAACCACCCAAAATATTGACCCCTTCAAAATTTTTGAGCTCCCTGACTAAACTTTTATCCTCATCTTTTCCTTAAATTGGTTTTCATGTCCTAGTAGCAAGACAAGTTCCCTTGAGTCCATCACAAAAGTCTAATTTTGAAATATATGAATTTTATCTCTCCCCAAATTCATAAGTCACAAAAAAGTGGACTATAATTAAGGTGAACATGGTGACTTATGACCCCCCTTTTCTCTGAAGTACATTCTAATTTGTCAAAGTCTCCAGGTCATACCTTATTTATGTATATGGTATGTAACTTTGCAACCCCTCTTATCTTGTGACTCTGTGACCTTAAGCCTAGAGGTTGCAAGGTCGCACCATAGTATCATATATATCATTCACTGTTGTGATCCCTTATGTCTTATGACTATGTAACCTCTAGCCTTGAGGTCACATCCTTGTTAGGTCAATGGAAACATGAATGTCTACTTTGTGACCGAGACTAAACCACAACCTAGTGACCTCTCAAAATCGTGCACGTGCAACCAATTTTTATATAAACTATTCACCCTATCACTCATTTGTTCGAATTATTGGAGAACTCAAATGAAAAAGAGAATGGGTAACAAGGCAAGTCACATGACACCTCTCTAGGTAGGCATCTCTTCCTCTTCCTTTGTAATCATTTCTCTTGCCACTTTTTATTCTCTTACCCCTAACCCTACATATTCCCTCTGGGTAGGGCTTTATTTACCTCTTTGGGCCATTTTCAAACTTATTTCACCTCAAAACCCTCTAGACTTGTTATCATTCCATATAACACCCCATTTCCTAGGAACTAAGCCTAACCAGAAGTCCATCTCCACTGCTCTCATGAACTTATGATTCCCAGGGTTCACTGAGGGCTAATTTCCCATTTTGAGCCATGGATTATGCCCCCAGCTGCTAAGAGAACTAGATCACATGACGAAAGGGAACAATAAGCTGAAAATTGCAGCCTCGTGACCTAGAAAATCATGGGACCTAAAGACTTACGAAATCACATGACCTCGATATCTATCCATCTTTGCAACCATGTGACCCCACTCATGTGTGACCTAGTTATCTGGAACCATTAAGTCACTATATTGATTTTCTCAACTTTTGTGACCACCTATGTTGTGCGACCTAGCGATTCTTTTTAGACTGAACCTGGGCCCGAGACTGTTAATTTTATTCCTCATTTTTACAAGCTTGGTTTACAGTATTTATTTTGATTAATATTATTTATGTCATCACTCTCATCTTCGGAATTCTTGTTTGAAATCTGAGGTGACTTCTATCTCAATCGTAGATCAATATCATATGTATTTGAAGAGATGGTGCTTCTAGTGGTCGAACTGTCCCACAAGAGCACTGAGAGTAGTGTTCAAGAAGTTCTAGAGGGACCTCTGCCACCCATTACCGGGACATGACATGTAACATCAATAAAACCACCAAAAGCTCATAGTTCGATATATATTCTGAGTTCTCTAATAAAATAATTCCCAAGGACAGGGAGGATTTTAGGTTATACATTAATATGAAGAGGTCCTAGCTTCACAAAGTGGCCACACATAAAACTGTATTCCTATGTACAGATACCATTGTCTTGATATTGCATAATACTGATGCAGAGATATGGGTTATAAGGAGCCACAAAGATGAAGCTTTTTCTGTTATTTCTTCCGCAGATATCAGCGCCTACTACAAGCTACCAGAAAAAGAGGAAACCTTCAATAATAGGTTGTTGTTAGAGTTTTAGGTGCCAACTAAAGGCATCCTAAGGTCATGGTGGTAAGAACCCTCCATATTTTGGGTTAATATGGATCAATTTTACAGAACCAAGGGCCCTAGGAAGGTCTACCACCTCATGGAACTAATGACGAGTCAATTATATGGCATCCCAAATATCAATACCTTTCTAGGGACTTAGGTACCCATAACGTATATTTTTGATACCAAAGGAACTATTTACAACTCGAAAAGCATTATGGGTTCATCTATGAAGACCAACATACAGGTATCAAAGAATCCAGAAAGGGAGTTGTTAGGAATCTATAAATTTCCCTAAGCTGAAGAGAGAAATTCCAAAGGTAACCACAAACCCATTTTAGGCTATAATCTAGTCCTTTTAGCCTTGGATATGGATCTCTCACTTAAGGTGTTCAAATAATATGATGCTAGGCTAGGTATAAATCTTAGTAAGGCCTTCTATTTCAAAGGGTTGCTGGTATGAAAGGACACAGTTCCATTGGGCATGGAGTCATGTCAAAGTTATTATTTATCTAGTTATCTAATAAAAAAACAAATAGCTTTTCCACATGGGAAAGGTAGGAATTTTTTTTTATGAAATCAAGTTAAATCAATATAGGAGGGTTAGTGTAAGAAAGGTAAAAAAAACACTTAGATCATCAAAATTATAGATGAATTATGAATATTCCTCTAAGAGGAAAACACAAATTACTTGGGAAAACTAAATCAGAGCACCATTAAGATGAATTATGAATTAAACATATGGTTATTCCAAGCATGAATACATACAATCAATACATGTAGAAACATAACACAAATTTACAATATAAAATTAGCACAACACCTTTCAAGATCTGACACGCGAATCCCTACAAATAATCTTTTGTGTTCATTCACTAGCAAAAGTATTTAGAAAATACAATGCACTCAAGGTATCTCTCTCTCCAATCTGACCAATAAAACCCCTCTCTTAACTTTTAACATATTAAATATAACAAAGATACTCCATTCTTAGCCATCCAGGTCAAATTTTCCAAAAGGAAACTAGTCAAATAACTAGATACATCAAATTGTTCACCTACTCTACATAAAAGTAGGAACTAATTACCAAACACAATTTTCTACGTAATACATCATTAAAATTAGAAATTCTTATAACAAACAGTAACCATACCATCCTAAGGAATTATTAAACATAACAACATGATTAAACAACCTTCGGAACCCAAACAATTCGAATTTAGAAGGTAAAAACTACACTGTGTGAAAACACAACATGTGCTACAAAAATCCCAGTTTCATAACAACTTTCACAGCACTTGGAGTTCTATATATTTTTTGTTTTCCTATGAAAAAAATAAGCCACTGGGTAGTCTCAAAATATCCTTATCATGGTGTTGTCTTGTTGGGGCTTGACCCAGGTTCAAAGGTGATTTAGGCAAACAAATCCCTGTACTACTGGCCCTTTCCGAAACAGTTCACAGAGCACAGGCTAAGGTCTCACTTGAAGTAGTATGGGAGGGTGTTAGAACTAGGTTTCCACACCATGGAGATGTTTGATGAGTTTAAGTGGTCCGCAGTTAGACCCTGCATGGATGTTGCTAGATGCACTTGCCCGTACCTCGGAGCCTGAGATGTTGCCTTCGTGCAACCCTACTCGGGGGCCGAATGTTGTTGTTACCTAAGTCCTTACTGGTGTTCTACTGTTAGTTGACTAACTTAGCTTATGTGTATGATTTAAGTTACTTTTAGCAATATAAATCATTCATACAGGTGCGCGCAGTAAACAAACATAATATTTGCAATTTATATCAAACATGTAACAACTCAAGAACAGATACATAGAATTTGGATAAAACTTCTCTTTATTATTCTCTTCTTTGGTTATAGACATGACTCTGCCCTGTGCACTCAGCTGTAGGGGTCCGTGCACTTAGTTGCAGACTACTAGGCCTCTACACACTTAGCTACAGATCCTTCTCCTATGCTACGACCCAAGACACAGTCAGACACTTAGACTCTTGCTCTTCGCTTCTACTTTGCTATCCCATGCTTAGTTATTTTTTACAGTTAGAGCTTCGCTCTATTTATACAATTCCATGGTCTGTGGACAATGGGCAGGCTGACATTACATTACAAGACTAGGAAGGACAACCCTATGAATCTAACATACTTCCGTGCCGGTAATTCGCACGGCTTTACAATATCATTTGGTCAAAAAATGGGCTTTGAGCCCAAGAATATGCCTCGGGGGGATTCCATGCCCAACAAGCCCCTAACACAAACATCATGACTCACCCTCAAGTCACTATCTTGGCACGGAGCTCCTCCAACTATCCTCAAACTATGTTGATGTCGGTAACGCACTAAGCTGCTACTTGTTGAATCTGTTGCATCCTCTTTTCTGAGACCTCTGTGTCTAGGGTGCTTCTCTACATTAATGTGTGCATCCCCTATATGTGCATGAGAATTCCTTCGATGTGTGCCATGATAGTGAAAGCCTCATTGATCCATGGCTAGATGCGTGCTTTGAGAACTGCCTCATTATGTTGCGCCACATCCACCTGCTCCTTTAATGCCTTCACTTGCTGCATCCTCGCAAGCCACTAAGTGAGGAATACTCTCTGCACACTTCCTCAGACACTATCATATTACTGTTGGATTTCTCGCTTCTCTATCTCCAGGCACTGGATGTTGGGGTCCTCCTGCAGAGTTGTGAGGACCTCAAGTGCTTGCTCCAAAAAATTAGTACAGTCTTGCACTGCACGTCCAATTTCTTCCAATACCACTACAATAGTACTAGCACGATGTTCTCAGACCTCTAGGGGAGTGGAAGGTTATGCCTTCAACTGCAGCTTGACAATCTGAAGATCTAGCTCCAGTTGAACCTTGGTCGTTTCTTCTCTTGCCTAGCAGACTCCAGTTGCCAACCTATGGATCCACACCTCTACTGGTAGATCTGCTAGGATTTCTAGCTTCGGGATGTGTTGGCAAGCATTTTCTACCACTTGCACCAACTATTGATATTGCAACACCAATTTGCCACGCTGCAAGCTGAGCTGTTCCGTGTTTATCTTTTGCTCGCTGAGAACTTGGATCACGCGGTGCTCCCTAGTGCGCAACTCTGCCGCTATCTCATCCTATAGTAGATACAGTGTCTCACGCAAAAGGGAAACCAAATTAAGGCCAAGGCCTTTGATCATGTTAACCATAAATCTATCGGTCTCATTCGCTGCTACTAGGGCCCCTTCCGGTAACACTATTGTGTTTTCCATTCGTGCGTGCAACGTCTGTTCTGCTTCATGAGGTTCTCGGTCTCTAGGTGAGGGAACTTCTTGTGGTCAATGAGGTCCCAATTTTCAAACTTCATGGTTGGCACATGGCCCAAGTGTGTGCCTCCGAACACAGTGTTGTCTGGGAGGAGCAGGATCTGGACTGAACTCTTAGTTTCGTCCAGGTCCTTCGGCACTTTGGCCTTTCCTTTCCACGGAGGGACATATGCGGGCAGTTTTGTTGTAGAGCATGTAGGTTGAATATCCTCCTCCATGGCTTCATCTTCCTCTGTGATGATCAGGGCCTACAAATCTTCCTCTTCCTCATCTGTTTCTATCATGACAAATTCCCATTTTCTGCCATCGATAGTTTGCTGGTTCCTTGGGGACATGCATACTCGAGCCATTCCTTGTTTATCCTTCTTGGATCTTGGCGTATGCAGTGATTTGAGGATCTCTGCTAATGGCTCAATTCTCAAATGACCAAGTGTTGTTTTCTTAATAGCCCTTTGTGTTTTATAGCACCTTTTGAATTTTAATTTGACCATTCACCCAATTCCGGTCCATTAATGCTTTCTTCGTGGTAGATTTTCTCAAATATTGCCCATAAATCACGTCTTAAATGCCCGCTGCCCTCTCCATTTGGCCTTAAGTCGCACATCCCATTGTGAATAGTGACCTCAATGGTCACTTTCTGGCCAATCTACGGGACAATGCAGCCCTCTGTGCGTAGACGTGGACCCTATGACGCTATGCTTCTGTGTGCATCCCTAATATCGCGCAGCTCTCGGGAATAATATTTTATAGTCCTGCACTTCCTTTCAACTGCCTGGTGCACTAAGATTGTCCTTCCCTTGGCTAGTCAGGTGGTCGCACCACCCATGTGGAGTGCCCTCCTATCCTCCATCACGGTCTTGGAGAATCCCCACCTTCTATTGTTGTGGCCGGCCACACACACTTCACCATTTGCAATGTGCTACCCTGGTTACTACGCTTACTGATATGCGGTCCAAGCCAAGGCAGCAGACTAACCAATTCATGACAATAGTGCTCAAACTTGTCAGTATGATCATATGCACCTTGCCTTACCATCCTGGGTTCTTCGACGAAAAATGCTTCCTTTATCTCCTCGTCCAGCTTCTTGACCTTCGCGTCCATCAAAGCGCTTTTCTCCCTTATTCGTACCTTGTCTTTTTCAAGTTCACGAAGTCCAAGGTTTCCCTGTTAGATTTCTTCCTCAAGTCTTGTGTTCTACTTCTTGCGGCTGTGTGATTCCTTCGTTCTGGGGTTTACAGACTGTCATATCTAGGGGTGCTGCTATGCACAGACTAGGCTTTGCATGTTCCATAAAGACTACAACCCTTGCTTCATACTTGAGCTTCGGAAGTGCTTGTGCGGTCAGGGTTTTTCACATGGTCCTATAAGCCCATAGAATTGCTGGTACACGTAGGTCCTAGTCAGTGCATCTCACATGGTGGAGTGTGTTCAGCACTTCAAACACATTGTCAAAGGCTTCCCCGTGGATAATCTTCGGTGCACTTGGTCTTATCATACTTCATCATTCGTGCCCTGGTCTTGCCCGCTCCTGCTTGTTGTTCCTGTTTAATATTATGAAGATGGTGTGCATTCATGCAGGTTGCGTACCATATGCCTGTACCCATCTGGAGAGGGGGGTGCAAAGGCTATTTTTTCCATCATACCTAGCTTCCCTCCCAAGCTGAGGCTTTCCAAACCGTATAAGCATCACTCTTCTACATTCGTGTGAGTCCTCAAAATGTTGTTGGTGCATACCCCACCACCTTGCAGGCATAACGCGCAATGCCCATTTCAGAGCATCGAATTGCCGTTGTTCTGGCACCTCGCTTTAAAATTTGTTTAGGAATTCATCCATCGCTATCCACCCATCATACATAGGAAGATCCCTTACCTCTATTGTCACGCAACACAGTGATCTTACCATCATGTTGCAATTGAGCGTGGTTACCTCGTGTAACCAGTTCTACCATCATTTTATTTCTTCATCTGAATATGATTTGCAGGACCTTTTGCGCTCCCATGAAATTATACCATCCACTATAGGATTCACCCAATCCTATTCCCAAGAAGTTATCTTATAGATATAGTCTAGATCATTTTTGCTCTCATTGTTGCACACTGGCTTTGTGTAGCGTGATCCTTCTGCAGGGTCTAAAGGTACCACTACAAGAAGTGACATTTTCTCAAAGATCATCTTTTGCTTCTTTAGATTTGTCACTCCATTCATGTCAGTGGCCCAATGGTGCGAGATAGGGATTGTTGTCATTGACAATCTCTATTACCTCGAAATCTTTAAGCGTGCTCGCACCTTCGATATCTAATATTATTCCCTGCAATCTTCCCATCAATAGGATCTTTTGTTGGTTCACCATTCACAATTGAATAGGATACCATTGCAACACGGGCCTGCCCATGCACTCCCATGTCTGCTTTGGCAGTACGTTCATGTTCGGTCCTACATCTAGAATAATTTGATCTATTTGATATTCCCTAATTTACGTAGTCAATCGCATCTCCCTTCCTATTTTCATTGTGTGCTTCCTAAGCTTTCGGACTATGCACGGTTATCCTGACCCAGCGCACCTAGTGACGAGTTCTTACAGTCCCTTCACAACCTTGTTGTCATGCAAGAGATTCATGCATGTCTCTAGAAAGGTAGTAAGCATTGATGGGTCCATCTCCAGTTCTAGTTTGTCTTTGCTACCTGAAGTGGAGGCCTCCGTGAAGCTCTTCTTAGCTTCCATGAATGTCTCCTTCGCGTGCTCCAAATCGAACTCTGGTTCCTTTGTTGGAGCCTTGTGAACCCAAGCAGTCTCCTCTGGTTGCTTACCCTTATCATCTCTTGTCATGATACTACTTTGGATCACAATGTTTACGTTTGGGTCCTCTTCGCACAACTTAAACCTCATCATTTGCAGGTTCTTAGTTGGTGGAGGTTGGAGTGTTCCTTTAACGTACAACCTCGCTATCAGTGGGGGCACTCCTCCATCTCATGATCAAATTGGGTACAACATAAACATGATTCTCTCGTCAAGATTTGGACAATCATAGGCATAATTCCATGGCCCTCCGCAATTGTAAAAAATTAGCTGTCTACCACCCCTTCCTGGTCCCATTCCACCCCGTCCTTGTCTGCGCCCCTAAAATCCAGTGTGCGCCATCCCTGCATTTTGATCGAGGGCTCGTGTTTCCGTCTGAACTTTGTAGGTAGGAGTCTGATCCATCATCAGTTCATAACTTCTACCAGTGTGCTCATCATGACCTATTGACCTTCAGAAGTTATAGAATAACTACTGGGATGTCTACATATATTTCTATAATAGATGACAGTTATCTGTAGCGTGCTTCCTTCCTATCTGACAAATCATGCACCATAGTGTAGGCACCATGCTCGGTCCTGCTTGTGCCTCTGGCCACAATGGAATTGGCCCTCCTCCTGCCAAGTAGTTCATGAAAACTGGACAGTGGTGCTTGTCATGTCCCTGGCCTTTACACTTTATGCACCATACCTCCTCACATGCCTCTAGGTGAGTTGTCCTGTCCTATTTCAAACTCTGCATCTATAGACACAATCTTTTCAACTGTGCATGGATCTGTTGAACACCGAGGCTAGGATATTGTATTGGTGTCTCGTGTAGTCTCATTGTGATCTCCAAAGCTTTGGCCTGAGTGGATAGCTTCTGCTGTGACAACACGGTCCTTAGATGCAACATTAGAGATGCTATAAACCATGTGCGGTGTTGTCCATCCATCAAGTTCATGTTGGCTTCACGAATCATACCCTTAAGTTGTTGATCTAGCTCCCAAGGGGTCTTTCCTGGAAGCATCATGATTTCCTTAAACTCGATAACCAATTGTGTTTCCAATTTGGCCTGCCAAATTCCCTCTTTAGTGTAGCTTGGATATCTGTGATCCCTGCATTTGGATTATCATTAGAATGCTTAATGTACCACATCAGTGCACGTTCCTGCAACGTGCTTACTAGTGTTACCTTCTTTATGTTGTCAAATGTGACTCCTTGTTCTTCCCATACAACCTTTACCACGAACCAAAATTGGTCGGGTTCTTCGTTCCCTACTCCTTTGAACACCAACAATTTTATTGCACTCACCATATTGAACTTTGGTGGTATTGGAGGTGGTGTGGGCAGAGATGGGGATCAAGATGGTGAAACTGGTGGTGGTGTAGGTGGGGGTGGTATGGATGGAATTCACTACCTTATCAGACTAATCACACTTCTTGGTGAAACTTTTGTGAGCTCTTCCTCACTTTCTCACCGAGGCGAAATGAAGGGGCTATTTTCTATCTCTATGGTACCTTTGTTTCTATAGATCCTCCCGCTTCACGTAGCCCCAAACATCAATTTGTTTACATAACCCACTTTTCACACAGTAGCATTTTAATCAAAGTGTTCAAAGATTTAATTTACTTACCTCGCGAGATTTTAAGGAAGCATTGTTCCGCCATATTGTAGTTGAATGAAGTATCTACTGTGAACTCAGTGATAAACCCTACTATAATTTGATCGAGCCAATGGTCCACAATGCATGTGATCTTATCTTCTAAGGCTTGTAGTCTGTGTACCAACTCTGGAGTCCACACAATTGCTTTGTCGAGACTACACCTTCCTTGACTGTCTACTAGTTTTGTGATCCACTCGTACAACTCAGAGGGGAAGGATGCAAAGAAGATTTCATGGACTTCCATATATAAGTAGCACTATAACCATTATTCCTTTGATACTCATGGATTCCTATTTTCCTGCACCGTTAAATCATGAATTTTCCTATCCAACCACCCTTCAATTTCTTCCTTTGTCGGATTCCAGTGATAGGACATTAGACATCTCTTATGTAGATCCTGGTCCTGGCAACGAAACCATCTATTGGCTTGTTGGGGCCTGACCCAGGTTCGGAGGTGATTTAACCAAAACAATCTCAGTACTACTGGCCATTTCGGAAATATTATGCGGAGCGCGGACTGAGGTCTCACCCGAGGTAGTATAGGAGGGTGCTAGAACTAGGTTTCCGCACCCTGGAGATGTTTTATGAGTTCAAGTGGTCTGCGGTTAGACCCTGCATGCACGTCGCTACGCACACTTGCTCGTACCTCGCAGCTTAAGATTCTGCCTTTGCGTAGCCCTACTCGGGGGCCAAATGCTATTGTTACCCAAGTCCTTACTGGTATTCTACTATTATTTAACTAACTTAGCTTATTTGTATGCGTTAAGTTACTTTTAGCAATATAAATCATTCATATAGGTGCATGCAGTAAACAAACAGAATATTTGCAATTTATATCAAACATGTAACAACTCAAGAACATATACACAAAATTTGGATAAAACTTCTCTTTATTATTCTCTTCTTGGTTACATACTCGACTTTGCCCTGCACACTCAGCTGGAGGAGTCTGCGCACTCAGCTGCAGACTACTAGGCCTCTTCACACTCAACTGTAGAGCCTTCTCCAATGCTATGACCCAAGACACACTTAGACACTTAGACTCTTGCTCTTCACTTCTACTTTGCTATCCCATGCTTAGTTATTTTTTACACTTAGAGTGTCGCTCTATTTATACAATCCCATGGTCCACGGACCATGGGCAGGCCGACATTACATTACAAGACTGGGGCGGACAACCCTATGACTCTAACATACTTCCGTGCCTGCAATTCACAGGGCCTTACAACATCATTTAGTGAAAACATGGGCTTTGAGCCCCAAAACATGCCTTGGGGGGATTCCATTCCCAACAGATGGTGATGAACTCCTGAAACATCATTTGAAATGGCTACAAACCTCCTGATCACCTATAACAGTGCTTTACAACAAACTCTCAACTTTTGCAATGCCTTCAAAATTATGCATATATGATGGCTTCTTTCGATATAAAGAGATGGAGGAAACATGTACGTTTTGTGAAATATTTATATCCCCCACATGAAAACCAAAATCCTCAAAATTGGACTATCACATTAGCATAAAGGACTATATAAAAGTGCATGAAGTCCTTGCTCCATTTTTCCAAACTGCACCAAAACTAATCTATTTCTGAATTTCTGAGTAAAAAGATAAAATATAAACCTTAGTAGTATCCTCCTAAAGAACATTTACATTTGTGTTGGCCTTTGGTAGGATATACAACTTTCCCTTCTTCCTCTTTCTTCTAGATTTCTTGGCCTCAGTAAGTTGTTGCTTCACTAATCAGAGTCTCCTTTTCAAAATCAAATTCCGTGTATAAAATTTCTCACTTTCCTATGGAGAGGCAAGGCTCACTTTAACTTGTATTTCGCCTTATCAACGACAGTTTCAATAACTTGTAATTTCATCAACCAATTTATTTTATCCCTTTGATCATTTTCTTCAATCGAATCTACTTGCTGCTGAACTCCTTCAAGCTATTCCAACAGTTTTTCAAACTCCTTCTCATCAAAAACCACCTTCTATTCTGGTTAAATAGTCTATTCCATTTCCATTTACATTTTGGTAGCAGACCTAGTCCTATGTCTCCTTCACTGTTCAACTGTCACCTGCACATTTTCAACATCTATGATATGCCTGCTTTTGTCTTTAACAACATGTGCCAATGCTCTCCTTGATGGTTCTCCTTCACTGGAGTGGGTAGCTTATTGTGATACTATATGCCTGAGTTCTCTATTTTCTTGCTGCAAATATGCTATTGTTAGATGATATTTTTCCAACTGATCTTGTAGGTCCCTAATTTTCTAATCCCTTTCATCAAATTCCTCTTCTCCATGTGCACTTTTTGATATCTTGAACAGGTGAGGAGTCTATCGGTAATAGTCTGTTGCATACATTGTTGGAGCATATGTGGAAGCCGAGACACTGTTTTGAAGCTTGAAAGCCTGTGAAGTTATGAACGCTGCTCCTGATATAACACAGTTTGTAGAGATAGTATAACGTTGCTCCTTTTGGAACTAGTAATGGATCTTAATTCTTGTCTTCCGGCCTCAAGCAACAAACGACTATAGCATTGATCCTTTGTAAAACCCAGACTTGCAATTACAAGACAACATACAATACTGAAGTCACAGTGCCTCAAAATTGTCTGCAAAATATTCACCATAGAGCTTCAATGGAGAACGAATTTTCTGCGAAGTATTGAGGTATTCAAGCTTATCAATTGTTTTATATTCTCATACTGCATTTTCCTATTTCCTATGAAAAACTGAAGGCTTCATGGAGAATGAGGAGTCCAAGGCAAATTAATATCAGTAAATACTCTAGCTTCATAGGACCCACAAATTATTGAGCAAGCTTCATATTTCATGGTGGGGCGAGTTGAAATCTCTTTAAAGAATTAAAATGGCAGAGGCTTGTGTGACTGAATCTACAAAGGGCCATATCTTGACAAATTCGTGATTCTGGGAGGTTGAATGTAGATACGGGAAGAAGTTTTAATTGTTGAGCATGATTCCAAGGAGAAATAGGGTCAAAATCCCTCATTGTTAATGTTGGATGAGAGCTGCATAATGTCTGGGCTGAGTCACAGTTAAGGTGGAACGAGTTAACTGCTATTCGAAGGTTGCCACTATCCCCCACTGCAAAAGGTTGTATATCATCTTGGAGATACTCATATTGTTGACTGTGTGGAGTCTAAGACTTTATTGGTGAGCTGGAAGGTGATACGACCACCTTATGGTGACTATGACAACTGTTGGTACCTTTATATTGAATTATGTTGGGACGTTTTGAGGTGTTTTACAGACATGAGCAAATTCTGAACTTATATGTGTCATTGAAGAACAGAAAAACTACGTCGAATCATCTATTGTACCCAAGTTCCTCTACTCTAAAGGTCTCCATTCTATTTGCATAGTAAATACTAAGAGGGAGTTGTGTATTTTCTCTCTTTTTATGACAAAAATTACATATACCAGTCCTATGTAAATCTCCGTGCTTGAGATATATCAACTTGAAATTTTGGTAGCTTCATTCTGGGTACATGTCATTTATTGCATGTATTTTCTGAGTTGGAATTGTGAGAAAACACGTATAGCAGTACACAGTTGAGTTGTTTAACGAAATGCTACGCTGAAACCATAGAACAAACTCAGAAATTTAGTATGAGAAATTAAGTTTTTTCAAAGAAGGGATATTACACCAATGAAGGCCGAGCTACCTAGAGAAGAGAGAAAAAGTGTAAGGTTTGTATATAAGATCTGAAATCATCATTTAAAGTCTGTGAAGGTCAAGCATTGTTTAAATGCATGTAAACGGATCAAGGGACTCATAAGATTCTTATGAAATTAGCCAAAGGTCCTCTCATCCCTATGTAGTAGAAGAGGAGACATAAAATATATATAAGAAATGCTAGAAGATATACTCTCTGAAATGAAATGAAGGTGGTCATATCGCTTAGACTTGATTGAAGGTATCAAATAATGAAGGAATATTGTCATGAGATCTCAATTAGAAGATCTGGGAGAGATGATAAGAAGATAATAATCATTGATCTAACTAATAATAAAGGTAACAAATTTCCATAAACAAGAAGGTTACCTCATTAAACAACTTATGGTCTCTATGCTAGATATAAAAAGACAAGTTGAAGGAAAAAGTGTTGAAGGTTAAAGGACCCAAACATTTGCATAAAGGAAAGGGAAGTTTGGTCCTCAAGCAAGAAAAAATAGTACTATGGAAAAATTATGAAAATAAATCTCATATTGCCAGAAAAATAGAGGAAGCTGAAGAAAAGGACCAAGGAAAGAGGGAGTAACAGATCTCTAGTATGAGTGAGATGGTATCCCTCACAAAAGGGTCCTATCATAAGCTCCTACATATTCTGTTATAAATATGAATGTGATAATATGATGGATCATGGCATCATGAAAGCATTAGGAGCAAGAGATCATAACATCACCATAAGAATCTGTTGATGGTGCTAGACCCACCAACATGTCAGGGGATCTCCCTGATAAGAAGTCTCAGTTAGATCTTAGATAGTTTGGTGTAGGAGTCCGAGCAGTGGCTCATATGGTAATGCCTTGACCATGATTTCGCACAGAGGCAAGTAAGATAACTTTGTTGTTAGCAAGGGTGTGACATATGCAGTGAGCCTAGGAAGGTCCATGAGAGGTTCTAACACACAAGGTTTGAGATAAATATGCCCCTTGGAAACCTGTGATAGCACAGAGTTAAGAATGGAACTAACGAGCAAAGATGCATCACAACATGGAAGGAAAGTTAGCTAGCGATCCAATCTTATGGTTAAACCAACAACACATTTCAAAAAGATTCATACATAAATACACAGAAAGCTATACATGCATGCGTAAGAAAACATATACATATATCATTTAGAGTAAACCAAATAGCATAGAATACAATACAACATATGGATGAAATGTGTTGGCTCTTGCTATATTAAGAAGCGTAAGTTCCAGTCATAAAATACAACCATGTCAAACCACTAGTTCTGATAGCAGAACGTTACAGCCACAACTACTTGCTCCTCTAAAGAGATGTACAGCTCTGCACAGTGGAGAAGCCAAGGCTCATTACAATACTATCCAAGCTCTCTCCAAGATAGTCTTATCGGAAGTTTGGCTAACCAAAAGCCTTTAGAATGAGTTATGAGGGATTATTTATAGAAAAGGGTGGGGTGACCCTTGACATTCCCCTTTGTGACAGTTCATCTACCCTCATGACTCTTCATCTACTCTATGACTGTTACATCCAACTATCGACATTTGAGCTTACACTTGACAAGGCTATACATTACAATGCACATGTACCCATGTGAGACAAAATGGCTTGAGAAATCTAGGTTAGACATCACTACGAATCGGACAACTGTTGGAAGACCAACTCTTTGACATCTTCATTGTGGTTGACAGTAGCATACTGATGCCAAGAATGATAGTCTACGATGGTGTCCGTGTGCTCCAAGGTGACATATTTTTGGAACCTGACTCTTGCCTCCATAGCATCTGGGTACACTGCTCGGGCTCCTCTATCCAACTCATTTGAAAGCATGTGCATCATTGTCTTCAATGCGTTTGGACTAACAACATACTTGTGCATGATGTCTAGACTGATGGGCGAGCTTGGGCTTTGGCAATGTGCATCAACTCGTCAAAGTATGATTCAAGCTCTAGTTGGACCTATCCCTTTGTCTTCGCCTAGGTGAGAGTCCCAATAGATGTGATCTCATGTGCATGCACTAGAACATCCATACTCTTGAATACACGTGCATGGGAAGCCTGTATGCTAGCGATGAGTTGCGGGAGCTATTCATAGTTCTGGATCTGAAATGGGATACATGCCCTCAGCTTGACCGCTCTGAGCTTCATCATCTTAGGCAAGTGAAGTGGGGCTGCCTTGTATCTCATCATCCATGTTTGCATGTAATCAACTGTAGCATGCACGTTCACCAAGATACTAGCTCTTCTAACACATCATTTCTAACACATCATTGTTGCCATCTGTTAAGATGGAGCTTTATCCACATTACCAAACATCGAATACAATGCTTGTATGAATGTGTCAAGTGACAAGACTTCATCTAGTATTGCCTTATTCAGTTTTTCTTGAGTGGATGTTGTCACTAACTCCTCTCCTTGTTTGGTCGTTTGTAGTTCCTTATCCATTCACTCATTCTTAACTATCAAAAAATGAACACTTGAGCTAGTCGCTTCGGCATATGCTATAGTAGCATCATCCAAGACTGGTGGATGTTTGCACACGTCAGACACAATCACTCATTCCTTAACTTGCGTAGGAGATGTATGATCATGTAGAGTCAACACTCTGTGGGACTCCACAACTCTATGTTGAGACTTGTTGAATAAGATGTTATGCATCTCTCCTTTTGGCTGATCTCCAAGGATCTCGGTTCTTCCTTGGTCACTTGAGACTTTCTCATCTTCTGGATGTGGTGAAGTGGGTAAGTCAACCTCTTGGTGATGAGGCATGTGGTCGATTTCTTGTTCTAATTCCTATTGCTCCATATCTATATCCAACTGTTGAAGTGCTTTCTCTATCTCACGAGCGAAGCCTTGCTCCTACAATGGTTCACCCTAGCTGCTTGATGCCACCTGTTTTAATGAGTCCACTACTTGTAAGGGTGTTGTTTCATCAATTTGCACATGTTGCACCCCCTGCTATAACTGTTGTTGTTGTGCTTCCCTCTCCTGGTTTTATAGCTCTTGCTCCATTCAGAGTTTCTCCTTCAACTCATGCAACTCCTTTTATGTTTCCTCCATTCTCCATTTCTCCCTCTGGCTTTCTGCGATTCACTTATCACATTGTTGCCTCTTCACCTCTATAGCCAATGCTTCTTTTCGTATAAGTCGATCTGCAAAAAGTTTCCAACTTTACTCTTCCTCCATGCAATCGACAATCTTCCTCTTGCCCTTGTCGTGCACTGGTATGTTCACCTCTACTATTGTTGCTTCTTCCGGTGCTCTCCAGGATGCTTCCTCACGTTGCTTCACTAACCACTGCACAGCAAAGCTGATCTATTCATTGGGTTCAGAGAAACTGTAGCAATATCTCCATGGGTCCTCCTTCGCCTAATGAAATGCCTCGTGGATCTAGTTGAACAGTACTCTCGTGCAGTCATCTTTCACAAGACAATGTGGGTCATATGGATTGTAACTTCGGAGGTCAAATGGATACTTCTTCATCTTCTCTTCCTCGACATACACACGCTTGAAACTTTGGATCTCATATAACCCAATGCGTAGTGCAAGAGTGGGCCAAGGTGCCTTCTTCTTCTAGTGTAGCCTAGATGTTAATCCTGTTGAGATGTGATATGCTACTTCCTACCTAATGAGCACATCCAAGGAAAACTTTGGTAGAACATGCGGAGGCTTCTCTGCACTTTACAATCATATGAAGGTGTCAGATGGTGAGGCATACCAATTAGCTATGTCTATTAGTGCCTCCATTGCTTCCTTCGACATACAAGGTTGATCCTATTTGAATATCATCTTGTAAACCAGGTTGAAAAATGATCAGACAACCATGTGATAATTCCTTTGAAGCTGCATTTAGACAAAATCTTACAATAAGTGTTCATAGCAGTCTCCATTGGTGACCATGCCCACTTCATGCCTAGGAACTATTGTGGGGCACAGACTGCATCCAAGATGTAGGGGAACATCTAGATTTCTTCTTGCATACCTTGAGGTGACTATCAAGCCCTCATTACCTATTCGTTCAGCTGATGAGCCAACATGCTAGACTAGTTACATGGTTTTCCCTCTCTAGCTAGTTGGTCCAGTGTGATCACCCAACTTTGTGAGGAGGTTTCCATGCTTTCTTGTCCATACAATTGACATGCAAATATGAGAAAGTATTGATACGCCTTCCACAGTATCTTCATCTTATAGATCTGGTTGGGTGTACATGTTGCATTGGGTGTACGCCTTCCATAGTATCTTCATCTTATAGATCACATGGATCGACTTGTACATTGGGAAAAGATTGAACAAGTTTGAAGACCCTGGATCTAGTTTCATCCATCCAGGCTATGATATATTTAGGAAAATAAAGACATCAAATGTACACCATAGCTGCATAGATGATCATCCAAGCTAAGGGATGATGGCTTTATAAGAATCACTAGTCTGCAACACAGACAGTTGTCTATCCTATGTACATGAAAATGAATTTATAAAGCTGAGCATGGGAATGCCCACCTCAGCTAGATCATGAAAAGAATATGAAGATAATTTATTGTATTGTATTTTATATAGGTCACCTTCTAGTTCGAAAAACCTCGGATCCTCATGACAAAGCATTTCACCCGACATCAGAAGATTTACGACCTCATGCTTTAGTGGGCAACTGTTATAGACATATTTGGGCACTGAAACCCCAATCACATATGTTAATAAACCAAGGGCTCTTAAACCCCTAAAAGTGTTATTTTACACCCTAAAGGATCATGGTCAACTGATTACATCATTTCCTAGAAGTTCCACCTAAAAAACCACTCAGAACTGGCCAAAACTGGAACATCTCACCTGCTCCATGGTCAGGGTGTGATGCATCTCACCTGCTACACATGGGAGGTGTGATGCATACTGAAAAGGCCTTTTGTAGGGTGTGATGAGTGAGAATGGACAAATGGCAGAGACAGTTTGCTAAGTGGATGCCCAGGGAATCTTCTAGAAACTTCTCCTATGACACTTGCCTCTCTGAATTCGCCCAAGGATGAGTAAGATATCACGAAATCTCCAAGTGGAAGCAAGAACTATCAATGAAATGACACTAATAAAAAAACCAGAAGTTGACTCACCCATGTACAAACATCTATATATAGATCCCTCAGCCGAGAGATCTAGAGGCTAGAATTTTGTATTTTGTAAGGAATTGTCGTTGGTTTCTCTTTGAGACATTGTATTATTGGGTGATATAGCTTTTCATGAGGTGAAGAGGAATTTCGTGCTGGGAGGATGGCAATGGATCAGATAATTGGGTTGTAATCCTCTCTTCTACTACTTTTATCAATAAAGCTATTTAAGTTTTCCTCCATATACTTGTATATCTCTGAATCTTGTATTTGTGTATGCATTTGTATGGTTAATGTACATCTGATTCTACATTGTTTATGGTTATAGATCTCTCTGCTTTGATGGTATTTTTCTGCCTTGACTCTACAGGTTTTCTTTGAAGTGGGACAAGTGAGAAGGGAGTGGTGAAGCTCTATCAAGGGAGAGAGGAAACAAGCAAGGAGCCAAGCGAAAGACTGAGGTTGGTACTCTCTACTTCTCTCTCATCTATCTCTCATAAAGAAAAACACAAGTAACTTTGAATTGTTTGTTTCTAAGATAGCTACTTGTCTTAGTGGGACTAGTAGCTCTAAATGGACACTAGTTTTCCCCAAAACATTGGCCTACATTCTAGATGAAGTCATGATCTCAGCATAGATGTTATCATGGTGTTCATAGACATACAATTATGACCTTGATGGAGAAGGTCATTATATCGATGGATCTAAATGCATCTCTCATACACATATATATCTCATATCTCATTGTTATGTTGAAGATCTCGATGATGGTGCATCATTAATGATCTCAGTGGTGCAGTAGTAATGTTATTGATGTTGCAATAGTGATGACTTCAGTAGCAGTGATGATGATGATCTCGACAATGACAAATAAGAGGATTGGTGTCTTGGTCTTGGAGTGGCCGAATAGGTCAAGGATCATGGTCTTGGTATTTGTCAATTCGACTCTCTATAAGAAGAATTTGTGCAGGTTTTCCTCTCAACGAGTGAGAGGTTTTGGCCCTGCCTCATAACCTACATGTTGTGTCTATTGTCTACTTTTTTCATGCATTGGTTAATGTTTGATGAATAATAATGTTAATAATCTAAGAAAGAAGAAAAACCTAATCTAAAGAAGTTAAAAATGCACTCACAAGTAGTTACTAATGAAGAAGAAATCTCCTAATGTCAATGCCCTAGATTTCTTCAACATGGTTTCAGAGCTATGGTTACAATCTAAGGAAAATTGCATCAAAGTCAAGGTAGCAGTGACATCAAGCTCAGATCACAACATTAATGTCTCAGCACAATCACAGGTAGGGGGATCTCAGTAAATCTCAAATATGTGACTCATTTTTGTTGGGAAAAATTGCAGTGATTAGAGTGTCACTCTATGCAGCAGTTCGAAGGCTCTTCAAATACATACTTTAATAATTGGATGACATAAATAAGATGTGCGAAATAGTGATCGGTTCAACCTAGATTATAGTACACAGAACATTGACAAAGTTTCGATGCTAAATCACAATGCATGAAAGAGAATTATAGTAAGGATAACAAAATAGACTTTTCAGTGACATATTATAGTATGGTTCAGTGATGAAGTTATCAACACATAAAGGTCATCAATATCATCATACTTACATCTTATTGATCCTACATCTTGGTGATACAATCTCGATGGAACCCTGATATGAATCTCGATGATATCTCAGTCAAGCGTAAGGGCACAAGTAACCTTGGTTTAGTTCTTAATGATACAAATAATGCCACAGTAATATGCCTCAAGAATCTACAAATAAATTAATATAGGATTCTACACCAGCAAGGAGGATCTATAACAAGACCACGAAGGATAACAAGATGAGAACTCTATAATAAGACCACAAATCTAAAAGGTATAGAGAAACAAAAATCACATCAACTCGAAGATCACCTGAAAGAAGCATCAGTAACGTGATCAAAGGTGAAGATTTCATCTTCACCTTCCAAGTAAGTATTTTTCATTCTATAATCAAGTTTGGTTAAATGAATTCATGTTTGCAAGGATATCTATAAACTAGTTGGGTCTTCGAAATTCCTTGCCTGAGAAAGGAGGATAGATAAAGTCCCTAAAACAGAAGTCATCAATATCTATGGAAAAGTCTGTGAAGGTCAAGCATTGTTTGAATGCATGTAAACGGATCAAGGGACTCATAAGATTCTTATGAAATTAGCCAAAGGTCCTCTCATCCCTATGTAGTAGAAGAGGAGACATAAAATATATATATGAAATGCTAGAAGATATACTCTCTCAAATGAAATGAAGGTGGTCATATCGCTTAGACTTGATTGAAGGTATCAAATAATGAAGGAATATTGTCATGAGATCTCAATTAGAAGATCTGGGAGAGACGATAAGAAGATAATAATCATTGATCTAACTAATAATAAAGGTAACAAATTTCCATAAACAAAAGGTTACCTCATTAAACAACTTATGGTCTCTATGCTAGATATAAAAAGACAAGTTGAAGGAAAAAGTGTTGAAGGTTAAAGGGCCCAAACATTTGCATAAAGGAAAGGGAAGTTTGGTCCTCAAGCAAGAAAAAATAGTACTATGGAAAAATTATGAAAATAAATCTCATATTGCCAGAAAAATAGAGGAAGCTGAAGAAAAAGACCAAGCAAAGAGGGAGTAACAGATCTCTAGTATGAGTGAGATGGTATCCTTCACAAAAGGGTCCTATCATAAGCTCCTAAATCTTCTGTTATACATATGAATGTGATAATAGGATGGATCATGGCATCATGAAATCATTAGGAGCAAGAGCTCATAACATCACTATAAGAATCTGTTGATGGTGCTAGACCCACCAACATGTCGGGGGATCTCCCTTATAAGAAGTCTCAGTTAGATCTTAGATAGTTTGGTGTTGGAGTCCGAGCAGTGGCTCATATGGTAATGCCTTGACCATCATTTCGCACAGAGGCAAGTAAGATAACTATGTTGGTAGCAAGGGTGTGACATATGCAGTGAGCCTAGGAAGGTGCATGGGAGGTTCTAACACACAAGGTTTGAGATAAATATGCCCCTTGGAAACCTGTGATAGCACAGAGTTAAGAATGGAACTAACGAGCAAAGATGCATCACAACATGGAAGGAAAGTTAGCTAGCGATCCAATGTTATGGTTAAACCAACAACACATTTCAAAAAGATTCATACATAAATACACAGAAAGCTATACATGCATGCGTAAGAAAACATATACATATATCATTTAGAGTAAACCAGATAGCATAGAATACAATACAACATATGGATGAAATGTGTTGGCTCTTCCTATATTAAGAAGCGTAAGTTCCAGTCATAAAATACAACCATGTCCAACCACTAGTTCTGATAGCGGAACATTACAGCCACAACTACTTGCTCCTCTAAAGAGATGTACAGCTACGCACAGTGGAGAAGCCAAGGCTCATTACAATACAATCCAAGCTCTCTCCAAGATATTCTTATCGGAAGTTTGGCTAACCAAAAGCCTTTAGAATGAGTTATGAGGGACTATTTATAGCAAAGGGTGGGGTGACCCTTGACATTCCCCTTTGTGAGAGTTCATCTACCCTCATGACTCTTCATCTACTCTATGACTGCTACATCCAACTATCGACACTCGAGCTTACACTTGACAAGGCTATACATTACAATGCACATGTACCCATGTGAGACAAAATGGCTTGAGAAATCTAGGTTAGACATCACTACGACTTGGACAACTTTTGGAAGACCAACTCTTTGTCATCTTCATTGTGGTTGACAGTAGTGTACTGATGCCAAGAATGATAGTCTGCGATGGTGTCCGTGTGCTCCAAGGTGACATATTTTTGGAACCTGACTCTTGCCTCCATAGCATCTGGGTACACTGCTCCAGCTCCTCTATCCAACTCATTTGAAAGCATTTGCATCATTGTCTTCTATGCATCTGGACCAACAACCTACTTGTGCATGATGTCTAGACTGATGGGCAAGCTTGGGCTTTGGCAATGTACATCAACTCGTCAAAGTATGATTCAAGCTCTAGTTGGACCTATCCCTATGTCTTCGCCTAGGTGAGAGTACCAATAGATGTGATCGCATGTGCATGCACTAGAACATCCATACTCTTGAATACACGTGCATGGGAAGCCTGTATGCTAGCGATGAGTTGCGGGAGCTCTTCATAGTTCTGGATCTGAAATGTGATACATGCCCTCAACTTGGCTGCTCTGGGCTTCATCATCTTAGGTAAGTGAAGTGGGGCTGCCTTGTATCTCATCATCCATGTTTGCATGTAATCAACTGTAGCATGCACGTTCACCAAGATACTAGCTCTTCTAACACATCATTGTTGCCATCCGTTAATATGGAGCTTTATCCACATTACCAAACATCGAATACAATGCTCGTATGAATGTGTCAAGTGACAACACTTCATCTAGTATTGCCTTATTCATTTTTTCTTGAGTGGATGCTGTCACTAACTCCTCTCCTTGCTTGGTCGTTTGTAGTTCCTTATCCATTCACTCATTCTTAACTATCAAAAAATGAACACTTGAGCTAGTGGCTTTGGCATATGCTCTAGTAGCATCATCCAAGACTGGTGGATGTTTGCACACATCAGACACGATCACTCATTCCTTAACTTGCATAGGAGATGTATGATCATGTAGAGTCAACACTCTGTGGGACTCCACAACTCTATGTTGAATAAGATGTTATGCATCTCTCCTTTCGGCTGATCTCCAAGGATCTCGGTTCCTCCTTGGTCACTTGAGACTTTCTCATCTTCTGGATGTGGTGAAGTGGGTAAGTTAACCTCTTGGTGATGAGGCATGTGGTCGATTTCTTGTTCTAATTCCTATTGCTCCATATCTATATCCAACTGTTGAAGTGCTTTCTCTATCTCACGAGCGAAGTCTTGCTCCTACAATGGTTCACCCTAGCTGCTTGATGCCACCTGTTTTAATGCCGATAAGGGTGTTGTTTCATCAACTTGCACATGTTGCAGCCCCTGCTATAATTGTTGTTGTTGTGCTTCCCTCTCCTGGTTTTATAGATCTTGCTCCATTCAGAGTTTCTCCTTCAACTCATTGAACTCCTTTTATGTTTTCTCCATTCTCCATTTCTCCCTCTGGCTTTCTGCGATTCACTTATCACATTGTTGCCTCTTCACCTCTATAGCCAATGCTTCTTTTTGTATAAGTAGATCTGCACAAAGTTTACAACTTTACTCTTCCTCCATGCAATCGACAATCTTCCTGTTTCCCTTGTCGTGCATTGGTATGTTCACCTCTACTATTGTTGCTTCTTCCGGTGCTCTCCAGCATGTTTCCTCATGTTGCTTCACTAGCCACTTCATAGCAAAGTCGATCTATTCATTGGGTTTAGAGAAACTATAGCAATATCTCCATGGGTCCTCCTTCGCCCAATGAAATGCCTCGTGGATCTATTTGAATAGTACTCTCGTGCTGTCATCTTTCACAAGACAATGTGGGTCGTACAGATTGTAACTTCGGAGGTCAAATGGATACTTCTTCATCTTCTCTTCTTCGACATCCACACGCTTGAAACTTTGGATCTCATATAACCCAATGCGTAGTGGAAGAGCGGGCCAAGGTGCCTTCTTCTTCTAGTGTAGCCTAGCTGTTAATCCTGCTGAGATGTGATATGCTACTTCCTACCTAATGAGCACATCCAAGGAAAACTTTGGTAGAACATGCGGAGGCTTCTCTACACTATACAATCATATGAAGGTGTCGGATGGTGACGCATACCAATTAGCTATGTCTATCAGTGCCTCCATTTCTTCCTTCGACATACAGGGTTGATCCTATTCGAATATCATCTTGTAAACCAGGTTGAAAAATGATCAGACAACCATGTGATAATTCCTTTGAAGCTGTATTTAGACAACATCTTACAATAAGTGTTCATAGCAGTCTCCACTGGTGACCATGCCCACTTCATGCCTGGGAACTCTTGTGGGGCACAGACTGCATCCAAGATGTAGGCGAACATGTAGATTTCTTCTTGCATACCTTGAGGTGACTATCAAGCCCTCATTACCTGTTCGTTCAGCTGATGAGCCAACTTGCTGGACTAGTTACATGGTTTTCCCTCTCTAGCTAGTTGGTCCAGTGTGATCACCCAACTTTGTGAGGAGGTTTCCATGCTTTCTTGGCCATACAATTGACATGCAAATATGACCAAGTATTGATACGCCTTCCACAGTATCTTCATCTTATATATCTGGTTGGGTGTCATCCTCAATCTAGTTGGCTCCTTTACCCATTTCTTCAAAATGTCTCTGGAGTTGGCACTGCTATTACGTAAGCTAAAGGGAATCTCCATGATAGTCAGGGGCTCTGACATCTGATAAATCTCATCATAATCCTATGCCTAGAAGGCTTCCATCTTCGTCCCATTGAAACTGCTCAAAGTTATCGTCTCGAGATCAATGTGCGAGACGATCCAATGTACCATGTCTGCGCATGGGAACACAGGGTATCTGCATGAAATCCGGTACATGACAGACTTGTGAATGTTCACATACACGTGGTGGCCTTTGAGATCTTCCTCAAAAGTTCCTACAAATGATTCATTGACCTATTGCCATTTCAGCTTGATGTCCTTGTCTAGAAACAACTTGGTATCTTCATAGATTGATAGACTTGTGGACACTTTCTCAACCGCTGCTCCAATTTCATTTTCATAAGTGTCCTTATATCCTAATCTCTTGGAGGCCATTGATCCTGTACTACTAAGAGGCGGATGGATACCTGAATGATCTGGAGACAAAGTGACATGCATGCAAGAAATCTATCAATGAACACCATAGCCAATTTAGGAACAACATAACACATACCCCGGGATTGATAGGAAAAGATTACGCAATTTATTTTGGGAGGCTTGGTGACGGGCTACTAGAACTATGCAAAATGTAGTCTGGGTTGTCTGGGGAGGCTAACTGGCTATTGGATTTGTGCAATGCACAATCCAGACTAACTATTTACTTTTGGGATTGTGTAATCTGCAATTCCAGCTGGGAATGATTCCAGGCTTAGTAACTGCATTGCACAATTTTCTGGGACAACAACCACTGTCCCTCAGCATTGCACAAAGCAAGCCTCGGGAACAACTACTGGGAAGAAATGCGCATTTATGGAGAGGAAGTTGGAGCCTTCCCTCTCGAGATTGCACAATTTTGTCTTGGTGAGGCAAAGTATGGGCCAAGGCTGCCTAGACTTACTAAAGGGAAACTGAATGCAAATGCTGAAGTGAATGCGTGGTGATACTAAGTGTAAGCATAAGTAAATGATTATGCATGAAAGTAGTGAATGAAGATTCAGAAAATGGAACAACATGCATGTGGGTGAAGCAAGTCGCTGAATCAGTGACCATTCGTGTAAAACAGTTTCATGCATGCAACAATAGTGAGATACCAATGAAAAATGAAACAGTGCTATTGCAAGCTAGTATGCATGTAAATGGCCACAAGAATTCAAGAAAATCAAGCAAACAACACTGAGACAAGCAAAAACATAAAACGTGACAGAAATGCTGAAAAAGACAAGTTGAGACACTTACCCATGAATAGACAAGCTGGATGTGTTGAAGAGTCCTGGATGTGTTGTGGGATGTCATAGCTCCAAGATCGATGTGAAAGAATGATATTTGATATGCCGAATAAATAAGCTTGGGCTCATGATGCATATGCCACAAATCTAGGGAAAAGCGACAATTGAAGGAAAGATTCTAAAACGATCTTTGCATGTAACCTCCAGCTACTAAAAATAGATCCCTGAATCAAGGGATTATTTTTTATGTTGCCTTTTGCTATTCCGAGAAAAACGGGCCATGTATGCAAGTCAATTTTCCTTGGTCCCAGTTGAAATTGGTCAACCCAACTGCACATCCAACAGGATGCTCAACTATTAGGAGAAAATTGGCATTTATGGATGGGAGGTGGACTGGTTGCCTAGGAGATTTGCACAATTTCTATGCAGAGCAGTTGATTGCTGCCCAAGATTGTGCAATTCCTGGGCTGAGCATCCCTGCTGGGAAGAATTGCGTACTTTTTGGATGAAACCTGACTGGTAGAATTGAGCAATTTTGGAGCTGAGCAGGCTGCCAAACTGAATTGCGCAATTTCCAAAGGGAAGGCTAGTTTCCTTCTAGAATTGTGCAATTTCTTGAAGGAGCTACTAAGCCTGTAGCTAGACCAAGTCTAGAGGAATAACCTGTGATGGAATGCATCGTGCTCTGATAGATAGGCTACCTTTCTGTAAGAAAATCACTGAAGCTTGTGTAGTTGATGAAGTAAGGCATGCAACTATGAAGGTTTTGTAGGGTGGCTCCAAAACGAAGCTAAGGAAAAAATTTGGAGGGTGGTTGTAGACGCTACAATACTTGGCGATGCACTGGTAGAACTCCAGCTCTATGAATGGACCTTCTTCATGAAAAACAAGTCTAACACCTTTGGAAGCATTGTTTAGTTCTTAGTTCGCCTTAGTTTCACACTAGCCTAATTGTAAGATGTAGCATCTGCCAAGCTATTGGTCAATCGACACACATTCCAAGCCGAGGTGACACATTTGTTTCGATCAGGGTTGAGGGGCATATTGGTGTGAAAGAAATATAATTGTCAGAGTCATAGCTTCATCTATGGTGTTGCTCCGCTGCCAGCAGGCCTGGATAGTACCCCTCTGGAGTCACGCAGGAACACAAGCATCACCCTGCTGCCAGAAAGCCTGGTCAGTACCCTGGCGGAGTTACTTGCATCACCTCTCTACACAGGAAGCCGTTCTCTTCTTTCCCCTTATTCATTTTTCATTTCTTGAAATTTTTACTTTCCACTTCTTTTTTTTCATTTTCAAAACTAGCATAGCACTTATTCATTTCAGAGGCGGAAGAGGGATCCCAAATTATTGAGAGTAGAAGAGGTTGTTCCTTTAAAGAAGTAGTTTATTATATACCTCTGATGTGCTTGTTAAGGTTTTCCCCCTCACCTTACTATACTTGACTGAGATGACAAGGGTTAACCCAAAAACAACCGACTAGAGTAGGTGACACTAGTTAGCGTGCAAGCGTTATGTTTTCACGAAGGTTCAATTTGAATAGTATGTATTTTCCTTCGACGTATCATGGACTAAAGGTAGCAAGTTCATCATATAGAGGTGGGATGACATATAACCAAGTAGTGATAGTTACACAATGCCTCTTGTACTTTACCCAACTTGTTTCAATAGTCATGCATGGTTTCATCCGAAGCTAACCTACGAACAAAACAAGAAAATAGATAAACAAAAAAGCAAAGCAGAGGCAAAAGAAAAAGCAAAAGAAAAGCTAGTAAAAAAACAAGCAAGCAAGCAAACAAACAAATAAAGAAATTAAGCAAACAAGCAAGCAAACAAACAAGCAAGTAAAGCTAGTCAGCAAACAAGCATGCAAGAAAACTCACTGAAGCAAACACTACTCCTACTCCTAAGCTAACGGTGCATGGGTCTAATCACGTGAAGTGATATTTCCATGCAACCACTGGCACATTAGTTGACCCATGTTGGTGAAGGTTGGGTTTGCGAGAAACCCAGTTGTGCAGAGCATCAAGCAAGAAAGATATAACAATGAAGACAAACACATTTCATGTTTAAAAGTGTCCACGGGACATAAGTGAGTGCAAGTGCATGACATGTGGTCTGTGGAATTTTCATAGTGTTGTGTGACACTGTGTTTAGCTTTGAAGCATATGCACCCTCTTGACTGTTGTTTAGTCAATTTAATGTCCTAAATTGCTTGCATGAATTATCAACTGAGGTTTGTAAACTGATGAATTGTGATGCACTATATGTGCTTAGTTAACTTTTATCTTACTTCGTTGTTTTGTATTTTATGTTTGTTTTTGGGGGTTTCTGTTATTTGATGTCTAAGAATATACAGTCTATGAGAAATTTACATGGATCTAATGATTTTTCAAAGAAAGGATAGGTTCCTAAGTTATTCTAAGCTCCTAAGAATGGACCAAGAATCATTTTTAACTAATTAAGACCTAATCAGAGAAACAAAGCATCTATCTTGTCTACCATTTAGTCCTAATCCATGGATCTAATCCTTAAAACCAAAAGTAATATTGATGCATAAGGTAATTCAATAATTGCATTCATTAGCTATTCAACCATTCAATTTTGGAACATGATAGAATCAATCTCCTTGAAATGATCTTTTGGAATGTCAAGTGATGCAACTAAGTAATGACCTAAAATTAGAAAAGCAAAGATGACAGTTTGTAAAACTAACAATGTGCTGAGTAAGTTCAATTACTACATCAGTTAGATATTCAACCAATTAAGTTAGTATTGTCATCATTTCAAAATGGTTTTGAGAACATCTATTAATACAGCTAATTAATAGTTCTATGCTAACAAAATGAGTAATAAAAAATAGTAAGAAGCTAAGAAACTGTGTATTCTCATTTCTCCATTTTTCATTTAGTCATTTCTCACACAATATGTCAGAAGAATAAAACTTGCACAGTTCTGATTTTTACCCTTACACTATTGGTTACAAAATTGAAATGAAGCAAAACTAAAGAAAATGGACTTGCAGAAAATAGAGTAGCAAAAATTAAAATGAAAACAACAAGTGAAAAAACTCCTTTAGTGCAGGGGTCCTCTACAACCAATGTGGTTGGATAACTGCTAATTAAAGATGCACTTTTAAACCACCATTGACAAAACAAAGTTTGTATTATCAACAAAACAAAGTCTGAACAAAGTTTTTAACAAAAGCCTATAATCTTCTCTAGCTTCCAACTACTTCTCGGTCTCATTTAACCGATATTTATAGAAAAACAACATAATCGTCTAAGAGAAAATCTTGTTATAGGTGGCGTGATCCGAATCTATCATGACTATTTATAGAAAGACATGTTACAAATGGCTTAATTCGAATTGTAATGAGACTATTAAACTTCTAAACAGCTACAGGTGGCCTGATCTGCGTTAACTCCCCAACTCTTGATCAGCTACAAGTGGTTTAATCCGCATTAACTCTTCAACAGAACTGTTAGACTCCTGATCACTACGAAATATCAAGAGTCCTACTACTACTAGATAATGTATTGGACTCCATCTTTTACAAATACTTTAGGCATGCTTTTCTATCAATATGGATCGAGTAAGTAGGATAGAATCCTTGTAGAGATGATCCTGGAGATGCCCAGGTGGCCCAATTCTTCATTTGACACTTGTAACCTGCCAAACCATGAGAGTAGCTACGGAACCCATAATTAGTTGCAGAATATGTTGCGTTCTTTAGCTAATTTGAAAAAATATCTTAAAATAGCAAGAACATGAAAATATAATATGGTAATCATTTTAATGTTTTCCTAAGACAAAATCTAGCATTTATCATTGATGGGATCTGTAGTCTTGTGAGAAATCAAGAGAAAAAGGTGAGAACAAATGTCAAGGGGAAGGTAGTTCTGAGGTTCAACATACCCCCATTGCAAAATCATTGCATGTCGTCATGCAATTTGCCAAAAATGTGAATTATTCTTCTCTAATGCATTTGCTCAGACACTTCTACTAGTACATCCAATTTTTTTCTTTTGCTCTTCTTTGAAGTGACTGTCATTCTGGGTTTCCTCATAAGAAGCCTGTATTTTAGGTTGATGACTGTTCTGTTCAGACTTCTATTCTTCCTTTTAAACTTCCTATTTTTCTTATACCACGGTCCTAGATGCAGAATGGTATTATCATGAATATCCTTGTCCAATTTACTTTGTTCCCTAAAGGTTTCATTCTCCTTCTTGATATGTCTGTTCAATATCTCTAATTCATAAATTTCCTGTTTGAGAGAGTCAATTAGAGGTTCTTGTGGATTGACAGAGGGTTTTGGATTCATTGAGGCACTTTTCTTCTCCATTGATTCTATATAGTCATATATTTGTTGTTGTACTAGGTCTATTCCTGGAGATCTTCTCTTTGGGCTACCTTCAAAATGATGGTCGGGAGAATTTTGAGGACTGTGTACAGAAGTGATGTTAACAGCAGAAGTTTCTGGGGTTTCCTCTTCTAAGTTTATGAACTTTGTCCCTTTTAACAGTGTTTTCTTTCCCAACTCTCGGAGTCTAGAGCATCTTCTATATTGTAGATGACTTACATTCTCTTTCTCTATGATCTTTTTCTCTTTTCTTATCTTTCCTTTTGCTCTGATTTGTTTCCTGATTTCTGTCAGTTCTTCAGATATTGATTTTTCATCATCTTTCTGTGATGAAGACTCAGATTGTCTTCAATGACTATACCAATCTCCTTTCTTCTTCTTTTTCTGAGATTATCTTCTTTGGGTGACTATGGTGCTTCTTGAAAATGATTTCCAATGAGGAAATCCTCCTAGGTATCTCATATGCCTTTTAAATGAAACTCAATCAATATCTTTATCAACCCATGATGGTACATGGTTGTGTCTCTGAATTCTATTTTCTTCTGCACATTTGAGGCCATACTTCTTAAACTATTTAGCCAGAAGAAAGGAAGATTGATTTCTCCATTTTCTAGGAAATTCATCAATAAACGTATATGGTAGACATGCATGCAACCGAATCTCCCCTCACAGGTGATAAATTTCTCTAATATCGAAAGCATGCTCCTCCATTTACTTTTAAGAGCTGAAATGGGAATTCCTTTTCTAAAAATAGAGACATCCATACCTGGGTTCCTGAGGATTACTTTCCATGATTCGCTATGGAATTCCTTACTTTTGAACCATCTTTCAACATGTGTTGTAAGTTTTGTATCCTCAGTTATGAATGATTTTGTCACTGCAAACTTAATATCTCCAATTTCTACCTCTACACCATCAAAAGATCTAGAAAATTATTTTGTGATCTCTTTATGAAAACCATCAAATTTTTTGATGAATTTGAGCCATCCAGCCTTCTGCAACATTTCCTTGAGCTATGGGTATCCTTCCATATATTTTTCTCCTACTAGTTCTGACCTGAAAATGAGTCCCATGCCTTCTGCTTCACAAAATTCCTTAACCTTTAGAATTATCCTTCCTGTTTTATGAAATGGATTGACTGCGAGTATGGTGAAAAGAACTGTGGGTTTGCATCAAATAAGTAGGTGGTAAGGGTTTTGGAGAGACGTGGAAAAATGTGTCACGTCGTGGACATAACCATTAAAAAAAATGAGGGATTCTAATTATGGACCGTTATGTGATGGAAGACAGATGGTGTGGTGCATATGCAGTACAATAGAGATGGGAATCAAATCAAATGATGATTTGTTATGGAGACATACGAATGCCCATATTATACATATTCTATGTTCTAACCTTGCTATTTTAAAATATTTTTTTGCACTTTTACCTCTTGGAACTTAACCTTCTTGTTTGTTGTTTTTTCTTTGATGTTGATCTGCAAATACCTTTCTTAGCATATCATTCTTCAAAAAAAAGTCTTCAATTCCCTGCAATCAACATTTATTTGGAATAGAGTTGCGAAATGGAGTTATGGCTACAGAACCAAACTAGCTGTGGAATGGAGTTAGCTGCAGAACATGATAAAGATGAAATATGGGTATGGAACATCGATGTGAAATAAAATGTAAATGGAATATAATAGTGAAAGGGAATCAAAGTGAAGTGAGATTAAATGAAATGAAATGAATTTGCAGATTAGGTACTGCAAATGAATGTAGCTTTATGTCACTACTTATTACGAAAAGAGAAATAGGAAATATAGGATGTCAGAAATCTCTGATTTTCACCCTGTATTTCTTGTATAAGAAAGCCAATGAACAATTTGTTTTCAGACTTATATATATATATATATATATATATATATATAATATATATATACTATATATATATATAACTATATATATAGATATAATTTATATATATATATAATATATATATATATATATATATTATATTATATGTACAACAAAACTAAGTTAGTGGAGAAGAAGAATTATTCTTCACCAACTCCATCTCAGTGTTATCTTGGAAAATTCTGTCAAAATCCTCCATTGAAATTGGCTTATGACATATCTTTAACCGATGAGCATTTACAAGAAAAGGTACATTTTTCTCATCTATTGTCCTTATTCTCACTGCTCCATTATTAAATAATTCTTCAATCTCATATGGCCCAAGCCAATGAGTCTGAAACATCCCTTGAAAATCTTTGAATTTTGAATCGAACAAAAGTGCCCAATCTCCTCCTTGACACTTCTTCTCTTTGATATACTTATCATGCCATTTATCCCTCCGCTGTTGGACTAAACTGGTTCTTTGAACTGCAACTT
Organism: Pinus taeda; assembly: GCA_000404065.3. Taxonomy (NCBI): domain Eukaryota; kingdom Viridiplantae; phylum Streptophyta; class Pinopsida; order Pinales; family Pinaceae; genus Pinus; species Pinus taeda. The sequence goes on from APFE030514916.1 coordinate 171,335, forward strand.
GCCTGATTTCATCAAGCTCATTGAGTTGCTCCAATCTATGTTTCTGCACTTTTGATAAATCCAGTCCCAATTGGAATGCCATGTTAAGGTTCTGATTTGAAACTCTATAGGGAATAGAACTTGCTTCCCATAAACAAGCTCATAGGGAGTATGTCCTATTGTGTTCCTCCATGTAGTTCTGTAGTCCCATAAGGCCTCAGGAAGCATTATTGCCCAATCTCTTCTGTGTAGATGTACAGTCTTAGTGAGAAGTCCTTCAATCACCTTATTGGTAGATTCAACTTGACGATGGATGGTAAGGAGTAGACTTCCTATGTTTTATCTTGTATTATTCTACAAGTCTTTCCACCATTTTAGATGTAAATTGATATCCTTGATCTGTCACTATTTCTCTTGGAACATCGAAGCGAGTGAATATGTCCTCAAAAACAAAATTAACTACAGATTTCTCATTAGCAAAAGGTAATGCTTTAGCTTCTACCCATTTAGTGACATAATCAGTGCATACCAAAATATACTTCTTTTGTTTAGATGGAGGATTAATTGGTGCAATAAAATCCAAGGCCCATTTTTCAAAAGGTTCAATGAGTACCTGAGTTTGTAGTGGCATTTCCTCTGAAGGAGCAGGTTTCCCTACCTTTTGACAGTTGTCACACCTTTTGACATACTCTTTGGCATCTCTGAAGATAAAGGGCCAATAATATCCTAAATGAAAGATTTTATAGGCTATCCTTTTGTCAACAAAGTGTCCACCACAAGTTTCATCATGGCATGCCTTAAGAATTTCAGGCATTTCATGTTCTCAAACACATCTTCTTATTATGAGATCTGGACCTATTTGATACAATTGATTAGAATTCCATGAGTAATTTGCACTTGTTTGAATGATTTTTCTTTTCTCCTTAGGAAACAGATGTGAAGGTAATTTTCCTATGACTAAGTAATTAGCAATATCTGCAAAACAAAGTGTTTGAGTAGTTACTGCAAAAATATGTCATCAGGAAATTTATCTTCAATTGGAGTGTTATCTTTGATATTTTGAATTCTAGACAAGAAATTAGTAACTGTATTTTGTTTTCCAGGTCTATCTAAAACAGTGATGTTGAACTCTTGTAGGAGTAATAACCATCTTGTAACTCTACCGTTAATAATAGGTTTATTCATTAAGTATCTAATTGCAGAGTGATCTGTATGAACAAAGGTTTCATAGCTTGTTATATAATGTCTGAACTTGTTGATATCATGAACAACAACTAACAATTACTTTTCAGGTACAGTGTAATTTAACTCAGTGGGAGTCAAATTCTTTCTTGTGTAGTAGATGGCATAAGGGATCAAATCTTTTTGTCCTAATATAGCTTCCAGAGTTGTATTTGAAGCATCTGTTGAAATATGAAAAGGTAGTTTCCAATTTGGACCTCTTAAGATGGGTGCCTCATAAATTTTTACTTTAAAGGTCTCAAATGCCAACTAGCAATCCGTATTCCAATTGAATTCACAATCCTTGGTGAGCAATTTGAAGAGTGGTGATGCTAGTTTAGTGAAATTTTCTATAAAACTTCTATAATATCCTGTGAATCCTATAAAACTTCTAACATCCTTTTGACAACTTGGAATTGATAATTTAGAGATGATTTCAACTTTAGATTTATCAACCTTAATTCCATCTCCTGAAATGTGATGTCCTAAAACAATCCCTTCTGTAAACATCATAATACATTTTTCATGGCTTGGTGAAAGGTTTGCTTCCTTACATCTTTTAAGAACTTTTTCCAAATTTTCTAATGCTTCCTCAAATGTATTCCCATAAACTATAAAGCCATCCATATATACCTCTACAGAATCATGTATCAGATCAGAGAATATTCCTATTACTGCTCTTTGAAATGTTGCAGGTGCATTGAATAATCCAAAAAGGAGTACTTGGTAGGCATAAGTTCCCCATGGGTAGGTGAATGTGGTTTTATCTTGATCTTCAGGTGCTACCTGAATTTGATTGTAACCACTAAAACCATCCAAGAATGAGAAGTACTTTTTACCTGCTAATGTATCTAACACTTGATCTATAAAGGGCAAAGGGAAATGATCTTTCAGGGTAGCTTTATTCAATTCTCGATAATCAATACATACCCTCCATTTACCATTATTTTTAGGCACAATCACTAGAGGAGAAACCCACTGGCTATCTGAAATTGGGTAGATAAAATTTACATTCAGTGATTTTTGCCACTCTTCTTTCACAATTTCCCTAAGATTTGGATTCATCCTTCTTTGAGGTTGTCTAATAGGTTTATAGTTTTCCTCAATGTAGATGTGATGTATACAAGTTTTAGGAATAATTCCTTTCATGTCAGTATATTCCCATGCATATGCAGAAGAATGTTGTTGTAAAGTTTTGATTAGCTTTTCCTATTGTAATTTTTCCAAGTTATTGTTTATGTTCAATGTTTTCCCTGGAAATATTTCAACTGTAGAGCTACCAAATTCTTCCATAGAATAAAGAGACATCTGCCTAGATGACAAATATTCAATATTAGATTTTTCTTGAAACTTATCATGTTCATATTCTGGAGATGATTCAAAATTTTCCATTGTATTCAAGATTTGACTATCTTCACCAATGGTTAAAATAGTAAAGAGAGGTTGAATACTATTTTCATCATCAAGCCATTCTTTGTCATCTATCTCTATGATTGTTCTTGCTAGAGGATATTGTTATCACTCAGGTTGTTCCCTAACAAAATTGTAATAAAGGGAATACGACCGAGGTAACCACAGACCAATCATTTAGACACGGATTATAGCCAATCTGCATCCAGAGAGGGCTCCCTCTTTATGAATTAACTTTATTTTGAAAGATGTTAGGCTAGCTATGATGTTCAGGGGTTTTGTTTGGTTGTTGGATGGTGAGATTCAGTAAAACAGGGGTATAAATATGAGAAGTTTAGACCATTGGGCTAATGGAGTCTATGAAGGTGGATTGTCTGATATGGTTTCGTAATAGAGGATGGCACTACAGAGCAAGGTAATCAAACATGGAACAATTTTAAAGGCTGGAATCAGATGGAATGGACTCTAATGGATGAAGGGCAATTAAGAATCCTTCATCATATAGACAGAGGGAAAGTGAATGATCACTACTAAGAAGTATTTGAGAATTCCTTCGCAAATAATCAAAATGATAGAATCAAGGGAAACATGAGCAATTAAGAATTCACTGTTTATACTTAATTCTGAAGAAAACACAGAGAATAACAAAGACTGAACACAGATTGTAGTTAAAAAAGTTCTGAGTTAATCTTTCTCTTTATTATTCAGACCATGAAACATAGATGACATAATAAACAACAAAACTATAAAACAAGAGATATAAGGGTACTCATTGATCCATAGTTTGATTCAATAATTCTATAACAAGTCCTCTGCTATCAGTTCTGCATCTAGAGAGTCCAACAACAATGGATTCCAACAGCTTTTGTATTCAGAAAATTTCAGTATTACAACGCAGTCTAAGGAATGCATCACCAACCCCAAATACTTCGAATGGGGAGGTATTTATACAAAATATTACAAAATATCTTAGGGAGATAATATCTAGTGATGAGTTATTGATTTTACAAGAGATGGAGACATGTAGTCTTGAAAATAGTGAAGAAATAAATGAAGAAGTAAATGTTGTTGTGCTGGCTACTCAGTTTGGTGAGATATGCTTATTGTAGACTCTGTGAGTCGGTTTGCAGCTGTCTTCCGCTGATATTTTGCGCTATTGCCCCGAATTTCTTGGGTGTCTTTAACACTGAAGTGATATGCTTTGATTCATATGCCTGTCATTCAATTTTGTTTGCCACCTTCTAATAAATGATGCAAATTTTCAACTCTCTAAAGATACCAGAGATACGTTCATAAGATTCCTAACATATATTGCCACCACTTTGGTTCTGGTAGATTATGTTTCTACAACTTTCTTACAGTCTTGTTAGTCTCAGTGTACCTGAAGAAATTAGGTGGGATGGTGAATAGATGTTTCACCTCATGCTCAATGTAAAATAAATTCTCCAATTTGTCATAAAGGCTTTGGCCATATGGGAGTTCCCTCTCCATTGAAGTAATTGATGGTGCATTAACTTGATCAGAAGCATATTTGTTTAACTTGTGCGTGTACTCTACATGTCTCATCAGGCGTTCATTACTTCCCAACGGACTTGGCAAACCCTTTTCATGCAAAACTGTAAATCTTTCTGTAAAAGAATCAATCTCCACTTGCATGTCTTGGCATCTCCTTTCCAAGTTTTGCATCAAATTTCTCATGGTTAGAACTTTTTTGATTTGTAGAATGGTGCCTGTCCTGTCTCTGATTTGCAGTGCCTCTAGTTCTTCACTGGTCTTAGTATTCAGAAACTGTATTAGCCTGTTAGCTTGTTCAGGCATGTGTCCCAATAAAGCTTTTGTTTTTTGGATCTCCACTTGGGTTGCTGCTATTAAATCAATTTGTTCATAAATAACCTGAATAGATCTCCATACATTGCCAAGGGATTGATTAATGTTGGCCCACAAAATTGCTTTGACTTCTGCCAATGGTTTGTCCAAGGAGAGATCCTTTTCCAATGATCTTACTTTATTGTCTAATGCCTTAACTTTCCTAGATTTCTCTGCCACAGTCATCTTGGATTTGTCATAGCTTATTTGTAATTTTGCCAATTTCTCTTTGGCTTCTTTCAATTCTGATACTTGGAGTTTTAATTCCTCCATGGCTTTTATCAATTCCTCTGTGGTCATGCTGGTACTGCTGCTTGTTGTTGTTGTTTTTGTTGTTGTGGCTACTGGAACAGTGGGAGGTAGTGCTGTTACAACCGTGGAAGGGGCAGTTGTGACTGTAGGAATTACTTCAGGTGGCTGGGAGGTTGAATCTCCTTGCTTCTCTCTTATTGCTTTCTCCAAACCCTGCTCCGTCTCACTTAATCTTTCATTCATTCTCATAAGTAGTTCCATCATGTCCTCCTCTAACTTCTGCTGTACAACTTATGTGGTTTGTGGATGCATAGTAGGAGGCAGTTTTAATTGTTTCCTGAGGGCAGCAATGTCTTCTACCTTCTTCTTCATCAATCCCTTTATGCCTTTGGCATCTTTGGGATCATGTCCCAGTTCAATAATAATATCTTCTAAGGATTTGATCCTGTTGTCCTTGGCTAGAGATGAAGCCTTCTCCAAATCCAGTTGAGCGGAGGTGTTGTTCAATGAGTTCTGCAATTTGTGAGCCAGCATCGCTTTATCTGCCAGTTTGGAGTAGACCATCTCTCCAATTTGTTTATGCAGCTCAATCTAGTCCATAGGATGAATGTCTTTGGCAAGGACCTCTAGATTTGTTCTGATGTAGTCAACTGTTGATTGTGGTTGTTGTGCTTTAGGCTTAAAGTGGATCAAGATCATTTTACCTTCTTTAATGTCATATGCAGACATTAAACTTTGCTGGTTGGTGGGGGCCATCTTGAGAAACTGATTATAAATTTGCAGGCTCAGTGGGTCATTCTAGGCCTTTATCTCCATGAATGTTCTTTTGATATCAGAACCTTGCTTGCTTCATGGCCTAGTGGATGAAACTTCCACACTATGCTGCCTTTCTAGGTCCTGCTTGTGAGAGCTGGTGGATGTTTCTATCACCATGGATGTCTCCCGGCTGACCATCTTTTCTCCTCCTAGACTGCTTGTGGTTTCCTCAATAAATTCATCTTCTGATAGGGGGTTTATTCTTTGCCTTTTTTCCCCTGGTTGCTCTGCTGGTCCAATCATAGGTGTGCCTTCTTTGCTATCCCTTTTCTTGCCCTTTTCCACATTTAGAGGAGTCTATAGTGTAGGAATTTCTGGTGCCTTGGTTTGGCCTAGAGAAATTTGCCCTGGCTATTCTGTCATTTCAGCTTATTCTGTGTCTATCACTTCCTTGCCCTTTGATGTCCCTGTAGCTGGTGTAGTGCTTTCTTGTGTAGGCTGCTGAGAAGTTCCAACAACAGATGTGCCAACTCCTGTTTGTTGAGGCAACTTGAAATATACCTATCCAAAAGAGACTAGGTCAAGCTTTTTTGAAGATCTTTCATAGATTTTTCCATCTTCTCTTCCTCACTAATTTCTTCAAATAATGTACCCTCTACCCATTCTTGTTGATTAACAAACTGTTCAATTTCAGGGATGCTATGATGAATGTACATTGATAGCCTATTTCTTACTTTTCTGTCACTTATGAAACTATTTGGGTCATATGGTGCCCAATAAAAACTTTGTTTCAATTTAAGTTGTTCCCCTAAAATCTTCTCAGCCTCTTCCCATGCATCCCTCTTATTGACGATAAAGGGACCTAACTGGTTTTTTATTCTTAGCTAGGCCTATTTCTTTGCACTGCAAAAATGGGTCAAATCTACACTGATAAGCTGCATGAAATATTCTAATGCAAATAGCCTCATGGGTACATATTTGGGAAATTTGAAAGGACACAGCTCACATCCATAAAATCTGATTTCTGTATGATTTTGGTAAAGATACCAATCGCCTATTTTGTACTGTCTGGAAAGCTATAAAATCTTCTTCATATCACTAGAGAGTCTAGGAGGAGGAGCTATCATCAGTAGAGAGGAGACTAGATGTGTAAACTAGTCAATGAATTCACAATAGGTATAAGGGGAGTCGTGGACATTGTGGAAGATTGAGGTCGAAAAGATCACAGACCTCCACTCTCGTTTAGAATCCAATTTTCTGATGGGAAACTGAAAACTGTTTGGTTGATAATACAGAAACAGATGATATATATAAAATGTGTACTTGAAGACTCTTTCTCTGTCTAGACTCATGAATTGGTCATGGATCTTGTTGGCAATGGAAGTAGCATAGTCATATTTGACAGCAGGGGGTTGTCCTGGAGTAAACATGGACAACAAAAGTAAGGTGGTCTCATCAACATATTCACTTGTCTTAAATCCTAGGACGTAGGATATCATATCAATAATGAATCTTCCAGCTTCATTGAAACAGACATGCACATAGGGAGGTGGGCTTTTGGGCTGGCAATCTGGTCTCATAAACGTTTGAGCAATACGGGTTATCTCTGAATTGGGTAGTTTAGAGCCCTGCTTAAGCAAGAATCCCATAGAAAGAGGAGCCAGAGGCTGATTCGGTTTGAAGTGTAATATCTCATTGATGGACTCAAGAGTTATATAAGAGAGGACAGTTCCAGATGGAGTCATAACTACTCTCTGGGCAGGTTCATAATTGGCACAACATTGGTGGATAATATCTGGGAAAACATTGACTGAAGGCAGGTAATACATGGGCAGGTTGGATACCCATATTCCATAGAGATTAGAGTTACTTTGGTGACTGTTCCTAATTTCGCAAAATGCCTGGAGGTGGTTTTTGTCACCAGTTAAGTCTTTAATTTGAAAATATCTGTCAGCCAAGGGTAACCACTCTAGGGCTTTATACGGTGCATTGAGGGGAGCAATGTTCAGGGCCACCAGAGCTTCCATGTTTGGTTCTTGTGTTTTCAAACAGGGGGTCAGCTTATGTGGAGAAAATGGGCTAGACAACAGTTCTAGGTGTGTTTGTTTAAGAGCTACAGATTGAATTTTTCTTGAATTTGGTTATATGGGTACAATTTACAGAGGTAAAACGAAATTATTGGTTCGGGAGATGAATTGTGGTAAATACCTGTTTTTAAAGGCGAACCAGGTACTTGACAGGGTGACCGACGAGTTGGAGAGCAGGACGTTGGAGCTTTTGGCCAGGTGGCAGATTAGATGTGTTTTGCACTCAATTGGACGTAATTTGCATGCAGCAGTTTCACAGTAACAATGGTGAAAATGACACTTTCCCATGGTTTTTAACAAAATTTGGCTTTCGCGAGGCTTTTCAGCATTTATGGTCGGATGACGTCAGCATGACGGGACACCTTGTTGTTTAACTGGGGGGTGTGAAATGGTGACGTGGCAATGACGTTAGCGAGGGGTTAGCGGGAGGGCGGTAAGTTTTTTTTCCCGCACTGCTTCTAGGCGAGGGCAGTTTTGGGCAAAGGGGCAGCGAGCAGCGTGGGAACACGATGTGTGCCCCTGGTACAGGTGCGATACCACCCTTTCCTCGGGCGGTAAAGTTCGGAATATGGGGGATCACGATATGCGCGTGGACCATTGGATCAGCGGGCCCAAATCTGACGGTTGATGCTAATGGGGATGGCAGAGGCTTAACACTGTGGACCTGATCAATTAAATCAAAGTTTTTAATGTTTTCGGGCACAATATGATTGGCATGCGGGGTTTTTAAGTTAGGTTATTAATTTACCAAAGGTTAATTAATCCTTTAGATGGCACACGACAGGTTATTAATAAATCCCTAATGGATCTATTAATCCCTACACATAGTGAATATGGTTATATAACCGGGGACGGGAAATATTAATAAGTGGGGTTTTTATTATAAATATAATACGAGAATGGGTAATGGGGTGGGATTTAAATAATAATGTTAAAGTCAATATGTAGAAATGAGTGCAAAGTGCTAAGTTGTAATGTTTAAAACTTAGGCAAGAAGAGAAAAGAGGGATTTTACACAAGAAATGTGGCTCTTCTCCCTAAGTAAAAATAGAGTTTTACTTAGGTATTTGCTGAAAAATGGGATGAGTGATTTTAAGGATATTAAGCAGATCTCAATATATTTTGAGGGAAATTAGTAAATGATTTGGGAAATGATGAAGGGGAGTTAGTCATGCCTTGCTTGAGCTGCATTCAAACATCTGCAATGGTACTTGTGATGTCAGTAAGATGAACATCTTGAGAGACAAAATCAATCACAAATATGCTTCTGCAACACCAAATTGCCTACCCAGCCTACTATACCTAACATTTTTTTCTTCCTTTGCATTGGGTGCACTTGCACTAGCAAACCCTCATCAATTTTCTTTTCTTTTCTTTGCAAGCCTATATAAGTCTGCACTTATTTCTTCCAAGGGCTCAGATTAAACTGTTAAGCTCCTTTGCTTCTCTACCTATCTATTTGTCTACCAAGATTGAACAATTTGGACAGATTTTATTCTCTATCTATAAAAACAAGAAGTTGAAATATGAACTGACCAAGTTTAAGTTGTTTGGCCATTCATCAATGGTGGCATGAATCAACAAGCTGCACACCATCAGATATTTGTAACAAAATAGAATAGTAGTGGCTCTTTGGACTTGCACACTTTCCTGGTCCATTGTTTGGGATTTATTTATTTCATTTTCTTGACCATTTCATTCTTTTTGCCCTTTAATTTTTCTTTTAGGGCACACCGTCTTTACATTTTTAAATTTTCTGATTTCTTGAGAATATGGAAAACCTTTGCAACTAACCAAAAGGTATGAACATATTAGAGCTCATCAATGCCACTCATGAAAAATGACACCTATTGGTATAGGAACCCAACAGTGGCTCCACTTGGGGATGGCTTTCCCTGGTGGAAAGTCAAGAACAGCAGGTCAGACAGCCTTCTCCCTAACTTTGACTGTGCTCTGAAATCTCCTTTCTACTAGTTGCTTTATTAATTTGTATGACAAGCAAATTTATGAAGCCTAGGTCCTTATCTTCGGGCTTCGACTTCAACAATTTCGCGGTCCAATCCAAACTGAAATAAAACTAAGGATATAGTATGTACATTATGATACAGGAATGCTTTAAAATAGTTGGATCAAAATAGTGTTTCAGAATCCGACCATTAACTGGCCCTTCTTCTGCTTCTGTGCCATCCGGGTTTCCCAAAAAATATGTATTATTCCCTTGCAAGACCTGGATGATATAAGGTCCCTTCCATAGGAAGTCAAACTTCCCATGTTTTCTTTTGTTTTCTCTCCTTGAATCCCATCTTAAAACTTTGTCTCCTATTGTTATAGACATTTTTGGGCACTTCAACCCCAATCATAAATGTCCATAAACTAAGGGCTCCTAAGTCCCTAAAAGTGTTGCTTCACTGCCTAAAGGAACAAGTTCAACTGATTACATCATCTCCCAGAATTTCTCCACTGAAAACTTCTCATAAATGGTCAAAACTGGACCATACTGAAAGCTCAATGCAGAGGGTGCGATGCATATCACCTTCCCAATGTACAGGGTGCAATGCATACTGATTTTCTCCTCCGTAGGGTGCGATGGTCGGGAATGGACAAATGGCAGGGACAAAAATGCGAGGTGGAAGATCTTGGAATCTTCCAGAAGCTTCCCCTATCACACTTGCCACTCCATTTTTGACCAGGGATGAGTAAGAGATCATCATTCTCCAAGTGGAAGCAGGAACTATCAGAGAGAAGACACTAATCAAGATCCCAAAAGATGACTCACCTCTCTATAATCATCTATATATGGATCCCTCATCACAGAGATCCAGGGGCTGGAATTTTGTATCTTATAGAGAAGTGCTATTGGTTTTCTTGTCTACATTCACAGTGTTGGGTGATCTAGCTTTGCTTGAGGTGAAGAAGGGCTCCCTAGCTGGAGGATGATGCTAGGTCAAAGCACATGGTTGTAATCCTCTTGCTACTTTTCATCTGAATAAAGCTATTATTGTTTCCTTCCATATTCTTGTGTATTTGTTTATATATGCATGTATATGGTTAATACATATCTGATCCTATATTAATTATGAATTTAGATCCTCGTTTCTTGCATGGTAGTATGTTGCTGTGATTCCACAGGTCCTTTTGAAGCTGGGCAAACAAAGAAGAAGCGGCGAAACTCTATCAAGAAGGAGAGGAAATCGAGCGCAAGACTTAGGTTGGCCCTCTTGGTTTTCCTCTCATCTCTTTTCATAAATGGAAACAATAGTAGACTTTGATTGCTTGTTTCTAAGATAGCCACCCATCTTAGTGGGAATAGCAGCATCCGAGTGGACACTATTCCCGTATAACAAAATGGCGACTCGACTAGGGAGCGACTAGATTACTTGTTAGCTTATCTATCCTTGTTTCTTTTATAAACATACAGACGGAGCTTGAAGTCAAGCCAGCTAGCCTTCGAACTTCATTTGTCATACAAATGCAAAGTAGATCAATGCTACTTCAGTCAATCTCCGTGTCTTGTTTATGAATTAAACAATAGATCTGCAAGCAATCTAACTACCCTAAGTGGTGGCTCTAGTAACCTCTTAGATCACCCCTGTGTTATACATACACTGATCTTTACTTATTCAGCCTAAACACCTGAACTAGATTGCAAACTGTGAGTGAAATCTCATTCAAAGTCTCGCACTGTTACCATCGCACCCTGCCTTCAAGGCAGCCTATATGCATCGCACTTCCCCAGTGCAGTAGGTGCGCTGCATACTGAGTTCACTGTGTAACAAGTGTGATGGTCAGGGAGGATTAAATTTACCCTCTGACTGTGGATTTTTCTCACTGTTTTCAGTCTTATTCAAGAGTTTTGCTATCTGTAGTCAATGTACTTCTGTGAAAACCCCCTTCTCTTGAATTATTCCACCTCCTTAGTGCAAATAACTATAAATGTTTTTTATGTATTGTGCGTCGTTTTAGTTCTATTTTGCAAAAAGTAGCATAGTCGAACTGTCGTCTCTAGATCTGAAAGTGTCGTAGCTATCATTTTCAGTTTTAGAAAGCAATTCCATTGTTTTGGATAGTCGATTATATAGTTACTGTTGCATAGGATTTGAATTATTAGTTTTAAAGTGTCGAAAAGCAATTTCCATTTCAAAATCGCAAAGTGTCTCTCTTGCTTTCACTTCGTTTTGAAAAAGAATTTTGTTGAGTACAGTCACTTTAAAAGTAATTCAGTTTGCACATAGCTTTCTTAGTGTCATTTACACATTAAGAGAGCAGAAAACCAATACATGCATGTGCGTTTGCATTTTGAATGCTTGGCTTGATTTAGGACTGTGCATATTAGCATGTGCTCTATGCTCTGTGAAGAAAAGATGCTTGACTTTCTTCGCTTTAGTAGCTAGGATTTTCATTGCTGAAAGAAGATAAAACATATGTTTATCATCTTAGACTACATTTAGGAATTATACATACATCATGTGGTGAACCTGAAAGGCAAACTGTTAAGCAAGATCAACTTAAAATAAATCCAATGAATCTAACAACGCTTTGGAACTTAACGTACAACATCTAGAGGTCTAGGCTAGAGACATATTCCGGCGTCGTAAAGCCTGGTAATTGTTTCTTTCAGTGCTGGTTGGGTGATTCCTCCACTCTGAGACGACAAGTTCCAGTACGGACTTGTGCTCCCATGTACTGTCGCGTATATATTGGGAGACCACAATAGGCTGCATCCTCTATCCTTAGGAAGCCGTGTCTGCCGCCTTAGCAATCGTAATGCACCGAACACAACATTTGAGAAGACTGACTGCCATACCGTAAAAAGTATTCTGCATTTTTACGATTGGTTTGGTAATCCTCTCTGCCTAGATCTCCAGAGAAGTCCATGTTTCTCCTTTTCAGACTCCTTAAAGGAAAAGGTCCTCTGAGCACTTGTCACTTCAAGCTCAATAAAAATTGAAGGCGACTAGAGTCATCTTTTGTTTTTTCTCGACTCTTTAAAATTGAAAAAACAAGTTTTGTCCAAGTGTCTAAAAATTTATTTTAATCGGAATAACGTCACAAATTCCCCCGCTGATCTTCAGGTTGATAAAATGGAGTCTACCAACCAAGGATTTCCCCGTGAATGAAATCCTAGTCCCTTCCTATCTTGGAGAGATGTTGGTCCACCCCATATGGCCACTTTGTCACTTCCAGGATTGACAATTGGTTTGCCGGTCTGGCTCTTCTCTACCTCTGTCTTTCAGAACCCCACAATTCTTGAACAGTCTAACTAGCAACTAGACGACACTAAAGTTGCCTCCCAACCTTCTACTTCATCTGATTCGCCTTCTCCTCCTTCCTCTTCGCTTGATAAAGTCGATAAAGCTAAAAGTCAAGTAACTAAGAAGAAGAAGAAGCAGAAAGAGAAAAAGGAACCAAAACCGAAAGGGAACAACCAAGTATCATCTAGCAAAAATCCACACACCGCACAGTCAAAACCTAAATCTCCTTGTGTCATTTGCAATGGAGACCACTATCACCGAGATTGTCCCTGCATCCCTCGGATCTTAAGGGACTGGTCTCCTCGTTTGCACAATCCGGTAGCATCAACCTATGGTGATCATGTTGAATGCTCACTGTCAACTAGTGAAAGTGAAGCACATGGACAAAGAAGGAATCCTAAACTTCCTTGTAAGTTGTGTGCAGGCGATCACGTCGTCCACCGTTGTCCCTTCCTTGAAGAGGCTAAAAGAGTTTTAGATAATTGTCCGGTTTCACTGTTACGACTTCCTCCTGGATATCAAAAACTCTTGCCGAGCCCTCCACCGTTGAAAATCTGGCTGGCCCATCCTTGTGGTCAGCCGAAGCACCTATTGTTGAAAATGAACCCTCGGAATCCATACCAGACAAAAGTCAAAGGGTCCATACGGCAGTTGACCCGGTATTGCCTTCAGAGCATTCATCTTTGAACAATACCATCACTGAAGAGAAAGAGAACGGCACCGTTCAAATTCTTTTCATCAACAATGACTCCGATGAGCTTGGGGGCAGTCCTCCCGTTCCTTTAACACAAGAAGGAAGTTCATTAGAGTCCTACCCGCCCGTCTATTCGGTCCCACCACCAAGCAACCTAGTTGTTTCCTTCGACTGGAATCTACTAGGTAGACCCCGTTTGCCAGCCAATGTACCATTCAGAATCATTGTACAAGCTTACAGAATGGTCATGGTTGGTACCATCATTGATGAAGGGGCTTCTATGAGTATCCTTTCCTCAACTTCTTGGAAAGCGCTTTGTTCGCCATCGCTTTTGCCTGAAATGAGAAATATAGCAGGCTTCGACAAGGGAACCAGTCGACCTTTAGGGATCCTTCCAAATGTTCCCATTACTTTGAGAGGGAAAACTGTTCACATGAACGTTATGGTAGTTCAAGGACATTTAGATTACAATCTACTCCTTGGACGTGACTATATTTATTACATGGGAGCCATTGTCTCCTCACTCTTTAGAGCAATGTGTTTTCCGCACGAAGGCAGAATGGTCAAGCTCGTAGACCAAATGTCATTCCCCGGTTCACACATCGCAAATAGTCAAATGCCATCCCTGAATGGTCTTTTCATGCAAGAAATGTCTCATCGGTCTCCAGTCCGTCCACCTGATGAGTGCGAGTGATTCAGGAAGATGTGACTGAAACCCAGGGGGCATGCACCCTGGTCTGTTTTGGTAGGAAAACCTTGGGTATATGGTTGATTTCCGCGAGGGATATATGACTAGTCTGACGAACCCGTCCTCACAGGAAAATGGGAACAGACTGGAATAAGATACCTTCGTTAAGGTTATGCCGAGGGATTACGCTCCCCTTTGTCTGTTTCGATAGACATCGCCGAGAAAGAATTTTATTTGCTACGCGGATGAAACTTTCTTGGTAACCTGGAAATTTTTCGCTATACCTGGGGGCATGCAAACCTTTTGTAAGCAAGCGAGAAATGACCAGCTAACATTAGCTCTATGATTCCGCTGACTTCAACCGCCTAGGTTGGGTGAGTGGCCAAAACCATTCATCTTTGCTGGGGCAACCTGCGTGCCGGCAAAGTAAAGGAAAAAATGTCCTACCTAGCCTTGGTGGTGATATTAGTAGTTAAGTAGAGAGGTGTAGTTGGCCGTTCCTAGCGTGCATGCAAGAGGCTTTGTGGCAAAGCTTTAGAGATGTAAGCCACTTCAAAATAGCATCTCGAATGATACATTTCTTATCATACGACTGGTGATCAATGTTGTCGCAGAGTTCAAGCTCGTTAAAAAATAAACTCTCCACGAGCAGTTTTAGCGCATAGTTCAAGCTCGTTAAAAAATAAACATAAGTCATGAGCAAGTGTTTCTCCCTGCGTTTAAGCTCATTAAAAAATGAACAGGTAAATAACCATTGTGAATGCCTTATCGCCATCTTTTTAGCCTTGGTCGTGTTCTCGCCATCACCTCCACTCTGTTTTTAGTCGATCATTCACCCCCATATGATTGTTTACCCCTTCGAGGAACATCTACGAAGAGTTATTCTACTAGCCATCCTTGTAACACTGCCATGATTGGAAAATTCCAAATCTTACCTGGAATCAGCTGCTACCCGAAACTATCACTCGTTCCTCAAGAACGAGTCTTCTTTAAGCTCTTTTCACCTGACTTGTAAAATATGAAAAGATTGCCGAGTGATTGGCCTCTCCGGCTCGTTAAAAGGCATCGGAAGTGCTATCCCTCCTCTAGATTTTAATCTTTTTTGGACCCTGAGGGATTATTACACAAAAAGATCGAGCGCTTGTCTTGTTCGGCTCGTTAAAACTATCGAAAATTCATCCCTTCTTTATTATTTTACGCTTTTTCGGACTTAAGGGATTATACAATGAAAAATAATCTTTGGAGTCTTCTTTCTGTTTCTTTCACTCTCTAAAATTGAAAGAGACCGAGTTATCTTTGTTGTTAAACTCGTTAAAACTACATAGCGACAAACTCATCCAACAGGACGAGAACGAGTTTCACTGTCATTAGGCTCGCTAAAATATAGCGACATGTTCGCCCGAAGGGCAGATTATAGAACAAGCATATGTTATCCTCCTCAAGCTTGAAAAAAATAAAGAGGTACTAGTCAGCAATGACTGGGGAAAATTGGGAAGAAAACAAGAAGAACTTTATTGGTAGCAAGTCGCTCTTGAACATGACACTTTCCTTCCGCATCCATGTCGGGTTGGGTTGTTCCATTCACTGGTCTTCACCATTGGTCCGTCACGCCATCCATCTTTGGGGTTTGTTATCACAAAATCAGTACTGATGGCTGCTAATCAGCAAGACTCTATGTAACTATTTCAGACCAGACTCTTGGCTAAGGATTAGCCTCCCTAACCTGAGAGGGCTCTCTCAAAATAAACTACTGATTTATCATTAACACAAAGAGGGCTAACTCTTGAAATGAAAACTTAATAAACATGCTGGTTGGATAGACAACATAACATTTCTTCCATTGGGCTCATGGAGTCAAACACCTTTTCAGTAAACTATCAACTACTCATTCATGGAAGTCAAGGCATGTAATGTTTAAACACTCAAAACATTTCTTAAAGAACCTCAACTCATAAGTATACACAGGAAGTCTGAGCACTAGGTGAATTCAGAGTGATTGTATACCTATAGAGCTGTAAAAAACATTTCTCAAAAGAACCCCAACTCATAAATATGCACAGGAAGTCTGAGCACTAGGTGAATTCAGAGTGATTGCATATCTATAGAGCTGTAAAATATGAAGGATAAGACAAAACCACATACATCTTGAGCGTTTGAACAAAGTATGAATCTTGAGAAGAAAAAGTAGTCTTTATATTACTGTAAAAAGTCTTTTATACAGGCCAATACAAACTCTGTTTTGCATAAAAATCCAACCCTCATTACATCAGAGTTTCCTCTATATATAGGAAAACATTCTTAACTACTTTGAGCTTCCTCCTCCAGCATGAGGGGAGCTCGATGACTGACATTAACTAACCTTATCTATCTTAACAGACCCATTAAATCTACTAAGCATTGAACTGTAATTACAAAAGAGTCCTAATCAAACTTAAACTCTAATTTTATTCTCCTCGTATAATGATTCCTTTCTAGATCTTCGACAGCTGTCTCCTTTAGTTCTGGTCATGATAGCTGAGATAAGGATGCAAGAAACCAGATTAGCCTTGGATGCTGAATGTGCTGATGGTTCATTGATCATAATAATAAACCCTTGTTTTCTCGGTCCTTGTTTCCCACCATCCTTCGAAAATTAAGCAATGTGTTCCCAGCTCTTTAATACCTCAAAATCGATGAGCATCACCATCTTTCCAGATATGCTGGAAGCCTTGTTGATTGAACAAGTCTACAAGCCCACGTCCTTGTATGCATCTTCAGCCAAACCCTAACCACCGGTAATAAAGTACCTTTATTAAAGCTATGGCTTAAGACAAAATCTTTTACCTTTATGAAGGATGGACACTTGTCATTATTTGAATGGCCCTGATAGTCTTATGTGGTCTCCTTGATGTTCATTAGGCCTTTTCTTCAAAATCTACTGACCTCATCATAAAACTGTTTATTTTCTTCAAAAAACAGCACCTACAGCAGTTTCGTAGCGCGCTACGAAACTGCTGTTTCTTCAAAAACACAGTCTTTAATGAATGTATCAATATTCTCTGTGACTGTAACAGCTTTTCCACTAGTTTCAAAACTCCTAATTTACCTTGATTTTATATGCCGTGCTTACATGCCTTAAAAACAATGAACTTAAGTAAAATAAAGCAAAACTTTGGAGCAGTACCTGACTTTAAAATCTGCAAATTCATTTGGCAGCTAATCTATTTAGCTGTGCTTTTAGTTTTGTAACCTCCTTTTCCATGGCTGCGATTTCAGCTACGGCCCTCTCCATCTCAGCCACTTCTTTTTTGGTTGCCTCCCACTGGTCTTTTGAAGATGTAGTCTTTGCTTCTTGAGAAATGGGGACCTTTTTATTCAAATCTTTCTTCTTGATTTCTTTTGCTTTTTCTGTTCTGGGCAGCTGTTTCTCCGCTTCTCTTGCTTGTCTTCTTGTATAGGGTTTTTTCTTCATTTTCTCTGCCTCCTCTGTTTTAGGCAGTTGTTCAATTACTTCTGTTCTAGGCACCTTTACGTCTACCTCTTCTCCGTGCACTTGCTCAGCTTCTTTAATTTGCCTCCTTGTGATTGGCCTCCGTGGTTTGAACACAAATTCTTTACCAGGTTCATCAAACCTTAACCTCTTCGAAGCCCTTGATTTTTTGTGCTCTCTGGTGATGATTGCGTTAAGTCAATATGCATTGACTTACTATGCACTGATTTAGCTTGCTCAAAATCAATAGCCTCAAGCAAATCATTTAAACTAGCTTTTGATATCGGACTTTCTTCAATAGCTATTGATTTGCCTTTCTCTTTGCTTAACTGACTCCTGGTTTTTACTCTTGAGACCTGTTCAACTCCACTTGACCCTGGTGCATTTTTCTTATGCTTGATTTTTTCTTTTGATGATGATTGAGGTGTCTCTTTGATAACTAATGGCTTTATTGATTCCTTCAATTGGGTCTTGGTCTTCTTCTTGCCTTTTATCTCCTTTCTTAGTTCAGCAAGAGTAGGTTCCTCAGTTGACCTTTCTCTTTCTCTAACAGGCAGTGGGGTGAGGCCTGTCTTACTCTAAAAACCAGCCATAAAAATAAAAGAATCCCAATCCCGACCAATCTTCTGCTAGTTATCCAGCACTAACAGTTTTACTAAACCATGGTGAAACAATGATGTCTCATAGTCATCTTTCCTTAATTGAATCTTATCACACATTTTGCCGAGGCTACGAAACAAGTAGAATGGGATATCTATAAATGCTTTGCCTGGAAAATGCAGCAACAACTTAAAATGATAGGAGTAAACCTTGTTATATCTCCCTTCACATGTTAAATATTTCTGAATACATGTTAGAAGAAGTGCATAGTGTTCTTTTACATAATGTCTTGGCACAGCCTTTGTAAGATCTTCATTTACATAAGGCTCCTTCAGGAACTCCTTGCAGGGGTTCATATCAAATTTGAAATTTTAAACCACTCCTGCCCTCCTCTCGGAATTTCAGTCACCTAGCAATAACCTCTGAAGATACTGGAAATTCTAGCATAGCTACTTTAGAATTAAACCTGTAAAATTTAAGGCAAATGCTTTGGTTACCTCAGCATGCCCACCCTGTAGCTTCTCACAAAATGTCCAGCAACCAGCATCCTGAAAAGCTTGTCTCACACCTTCGTCTCTCAATGCGAGATCCAATCCCACAGGTTCTGTTCCTTGACATCTTCCAGACCGATGCCCCTTCTTCTCCATTTCGCTTTGAAATCCTTTGTGTAGAGAAACACTACCAGCTTCAACTCCAAATGCAAATTCAAACTTTTGAACGCCGGCTCGCTTGCAGTCAGGTTCCTTTTAAAGAATGAACTCGGGCTCCTCTGCAACTTAACAGTCTTATCATACAAACAGATCAATTCATGCAACATTAACAAACATCATAACACTACCAGCATTACAAACCATTTGAATGATTTTATGTGCGTGGTTATGAACCTATTGGTGGAATGATGGCTTATACTTGCCTGAAAAGGACGCCATTCTGACAATAAACGGACGGACATACTGACTCATCCCCCAGACATGACATTCTAAGAATCAGTGCTTCTTAAATCCCCGAATCTGCGATTTCGTAGCGCAGACAGTTATAAGTTAACAACATGCGCTACGAAATGGCTGGTTACTGACACGCTGTGAAAGAACTAAAACATCATTGCGCTGCAAAATCAACCAATAAAATTGCGCTGCAGAAATGCGAAAAGGACTAGTGACGTGTATAAGACAAGACATATCTTATACAATCATGATGGAGGATGACTAACGGATTTTGAAAATGATTCATATGAATATCTTTATAAAGCACGATCCCTAAGTAACAAACATAGGGCAACAACCATTAGACACCTATTTTTGGACAAAATTTTTTTTATGGACAACATTATGTACATATCACTACAGTTCTAGGTGATAACACCTGGTTTGAAAAAAATATTGTCGCCTAAAGTGTACACCTAAGGTGCAACAGTCAGAACATGGGTTATCACTCTAATCCCTATTCACTTCATTCATACTTTCTCCTAGCTAAGTCAAGGGGGTAGTCCCTAAAAGGCGAAAACTAAAGGATTAAACCTGTTGGAACAAAAAGTCTAGGATATATGAGTGTAAGGCAATTATTTTTAGTGCAACTTGATTATTAATTAGAGAAAGTTTATGAGTTTATAAACAATGTTTTAAATGGATTTCAGTTAAGATCAAATGAGGCAGATATAAGATGTAAAGGTTATAGACTAGTGCCTTAACAATACTCAATGGAAATTTAGAGACTAAATAGATGTTCAAGTTACAATAACAACAATGATGCAAGAAGTGTTAGAAATAACACAATATCAAATATGAGAAGATAAAAATAACTTGCACCACAAAAATAGCTTGTACTTTCAATAAAATGCTCAAGAAAAGAATGACAATGTAAATAGAAAATGAGTAATATAATCAAAGATGAGTACATAACAACAATACAATATTACAAGGAATACATAATACAAACAATGATGGTTATGCCACAAGAGATGAAAAGTTAGAAGGATGGAATGCAAAACTAAACTATGTGGAATGCAAGATCTTGATTACTTTTAGTTAAATGTCTAGTCTAGATGAATCCTTCTCAATTTTTTTGAAGTTATTCACAAACACAATTTGTAGAGAGAAGGTTCGGGCAAGAAATCTAGGGCTTTATTAATGATACCTCCCCTTTCTTCTAACTACCCAAGTCCCTCCAGCGCTACAAGGATTGTTGCCCTAATGACTGCAAGGTCACCTGTGTTAACCATGAATGAGGGTCCAACCTCTCAAATTAGATGAAGAAGGTGGCCCCAAAATTTTCTATCAACCAAGCTTAGGCTTGGAGGTAAATTTTTAGGATGAAAGGCTAAATTCTAGGATGAAAATGCAATTGCTTCAAATGAGACAATGATATCAAAATTGCTTTAAAGAGAATTAATGCCAATTTTTTTGCAATCGCAAATGAGATAGGAACTTCAAAGGTACAAGATTTCTAGCAAATAACAATTCTCAATGAAACAATAGGAAATTACCTCAATGAAAGAGTAACATTAATAAATGTTCAAATACTAAAGCAAATCCCACATTGCCTTTAGGTAATAGTGTGTTTATTAGATGTTCTCACTTATTTAGATAGTTGAGCATGCAAGAAATTTATAGATATCTCACAATTGTTAAATGGCATATGAGATTGCTAACAATGATTAGAAAGACTACTTAGATCACAATTTCAAATGAAACAAGACAACAAGTTTTTCATTTGCAACTTAGACCAAGCAGCAGTGCAAGGAAACACAAGTTAGAAATTCAATTAGAATGTAAATGCAATTAAACTATATTATAAATGAAAATGCAAGAGGACCAAGTTAGTGAGTTAGTAGGTTAGCTCTCCCTTTTAAATAAGGAGAGAGGATCGTAAGGGACCAAAATCCAAAGCTCTCCAAAGGAAATATTTTATTTTATCAATAAGGTTCCAAGGAGAAATAATCCCTTTGACAAGATAAAATACCCTCTACTCAGGTTCTTCCTTTCAAACTAGGCCTTCAAAGTTCAAGTAGGCTCCAACATAGGCCTACATCATAAATGTTCCTATTCTAAAATCCACCTACATAATTGCTTAATTCATTCAATATATATATAATATATATATTATATATATATATATATATATATATATATATATATATATATATATATATGTATATATATATATATCACTACAAAATAAATGTTTTAGACCTCAATACACCATTCATCCTACCATATGGAAAATAATTGCTAAGACAAGTGCTAAGGCTCAATAACATCCCTAGTGCTAGAATTCATATTCATTTCTTCTCTAAGGTTTATGTCACAAACTTAGGTCTTCCTCTATTTCATCACACAAGCACTAAGAAATCTCCATGACAATTATATAGATGGAATATGAGTACAATGTAGACAAAGACATTCTCTTCCCTCTATATAAAGTAGGTGAGGGAGGACAACATTGGTAAAGTGGAATAATTACACAAGCGATTTAATTTAATGCACAAGATAAGGTCTCCAAGTGAAGTTCTCTCTCTAAGGTATACAAGTCAAGAGACCAAGAGTCAAGTGCTCTTCATCACAAGGCTTCTTGCTTGCCAAGACAATCATCCCATCCTCCTCAACACATGTATCTTGGTTCCATAATCAATCCCATGTAATGTGCTCTCAACCCAAGCATCCATAATCAATCCCATGTAATCTGGTTTGTTTTCTATGGGTTAGGTATTATGTTGTACTTAAGTCTTTGAGATTTTCCAAAAAATTATACTAAAAGGGAAGGGGGGAGGAATATAAAATGAAAACAAAGGAGGGAAACTTATTTGGGTTAGCGCAATTGCATTTTTTCTTGCTATTTCCAAACCAATAGACCTAGGCATAAGTTTTTAAAAATGGGTCCACATCAATGAGCACTAATGGTTTAGCACGATGCAATTTCAGCAATGGATCGACATAGGTTCACTAGTAGTAGCATCGTATACAAATGTGTTGCACCAGGTAGCACAACTGTTAATATGGGTAGGGAAACGCAACACAAGATTGTAATCTTGTTGATCAATCGAACAATGACTATGATATATTGCACCACCCCAACTCATTTTTTGGAAAATAGTGAGTGGTGGTAGCGCACGGTAAACTGTTTTCAAAACCGTCCCCGTTCTCATCACGTGGCCTCTCCATTTTCCAGGAAAGTGTGAAAAGTGAGCCTTCCTTCCACCTCATCCTACCACATTAGCTCCACTCCTCTTTACATTTTCCGTCGTCCACCCGCTCAGTCATTTACCTACCTCATTACCCACAACATTTTCCTTTCACATCGTTACTCCCGTATTATGTGCATTCTATCGAATTTCCTGGTCTTATCAAACTCAAATGAGAAAAATGTTTTATCTATAATTCTTTTCCATTCCTCATCCCTTTTAGAGTGGAAACCACCTTTCTTCTGGTGTCCAAGTTAGCTAGTGAACAAAACAGTCTAACTGCCACCGCTCCCCTCTAGTTTTAGGTACTTATACACCTCACTAAACCCAATTATCATCGTGTTGAAGTTAAATAAGTCTTAGAAAATTGTCCCAAAGCCTACAACCTCTAACCCCTCCACTCAAGAACCCCTAATGGATACTGAAGCAAAGATACATGACCTAAGGTTCCCATTGGACTTCGACCAATTCTGTCACGACTCTTGGGGAAATTTTATGAGAAAACGAGATTATTTTGGCATAGTGAATTCTGATTTGTATTATATGTTAGCCCCAACCACTTATCACTTTCATGAGTTTGTGACTTGGCTAGCTTCTACATACGTACCTCAGAGAAACTGTGTTTCATATTCCGAAGGATAAGTTATCCTTGAAGTCACCTCTGAGCTTATTCACAAAGCTTTCTATTTCCATAATCTCCAAAACCCAAACCCATTCAATGAAGACCCACTAGATTTAGACTTCACTCAATTATCAAAAGAGAATAAACTAGCCTTGCTTGCAATTACTTCACTACTAGGGACACCAAATCCTTAGTCGGTTGAGACCTATCCTATGTATATATTTTCTCAAGATGCCCAAAAGGTCTTAGCCTCAATTTTGGTGCTAGTTGGGGAAGACGAAACCACCAATATGACTAATTCATCCCTAAGGTTTCTAAGCCACATGTTAGATCACACTAATTGTTTAGACATACCTGAATTCATAGATAAATCCATTAATCTCTAGTTTTGGAAGATCCACATTTCCCATCTCTTCAAATATTGCTCTGTTTTGATCTACTTATTCCTATATGTTCATATGGATAAATTTGAGTGCCTAGGTCTAAGCACTTTTGACTCTATAAACCAGAGAAAATTTGTGATTGAATGGAAAAATATATTCAAAATAAAGCATGAAAATTAGGTATTTTTTGATTTTTTGTCCAGTTTTATGGCCACCGTCTACACTATCCTAAATGGTACACCACCCCCAAGGATCCTCCCACAACAAAATCAATTTCTGTAGCTGAGTAAGGATGCCAAAGTGGGAAATTGGTATTTGTTTGAGGATTTTACTGAGATAAACTTATATGGATTTGACGAGAAACCCTATAGATTGCCAATATTTATGCCCATGAGAGTTTTCTCTTTGGAATTATTAGACAAAGCTTATATGTGGACCAAGTTCATTTCCTTCCTAGGCATAAACGATACATGTTCAAGTTAGCAAATTTTGTGGGTATATTCATTGTAAATTCTAGACAATCTTTAACTTATGTTGAAGACAAGATTAAGGAGTTTCATTTTGAGTTGGGAGAGAGATGGGAATATGATCCTCATCATATTGTTTCTGATATGAGAAAAAATGTCAACTCAACCCCATATACCAATGAAAGCAGGCCTGAAATAAAGTGGAAGGAAAATCAAGAGGCCTAACCCATCAGTTCAGAATTGAAGATTGAGACCCTAATAGCCAAAGAGAAATTTTTAAAAATGAATACTACTAAAGCAATGATTATAGATGTGGAGGAGGTACAACCATCAAAGAAGGCTAGGATATAACTTGAGGATGAGGAGGAAATATAGGTGAAATTAACAGGAAGTACCTTTGATCAACAATATTTTCACATGATCCTGGAAAGCCCAAAGTAAATTGTATCATCCATCTCCATAGAACTAAAAGTGCCTACAGTGCAAGGCAGTTCTTATGTTCTACATGCAACATTAAAATATCATCACAAAATTAAAGAAAATAGTCGAAGGGAATATAGAGAGATGATGGCTTAGCTAACCAAACATGTATCATCTTCTTCTTAGACCAGATTGCGTTCAACAATGGACCTGGAGAAGATCCAACTCAAGCTTTCCATATTTCATCCTACTTCTCATTTACTCCCCACACACACTGAGTTTAAAATTGTGGACTTATTCCTTGTTACACGTCATTTTGTCACATTAGGAAAATGACCATCAATTTAGATCTCTTATTATCCACACATGCGTTCTAGAATATTACCATGTAGAGTTTGAAACTAAATCATCCCAAAGAAGGTGGAATTTCTAGATACTATGGTACAAAACCCTGATTTTGGTTTTGTTCGCAGTTTTCTAGTCACTTTCTGCACATACACAGGGGAGACCATTATTATCTGCGAAGAAGTACATATTGTCTTCCACAATGACTTGCGAACATGACTTCAAGTACATAAAAATAAAATTAAATCCTATAAGCATTTTAAGTAGCATCTATCCCAACCAATAAGCTTCAAATGAGTGCCTATTCAGTGTTGATCCCTCCCGTAATTGAGTAACTCCATTTCCTTTGTGGTACCTCTATCCCACTAATAATGGATCTCATCCCTTGGAGAATGGATCCGTAAATTCTCATCCTTGGCCTATAAAGCCATTATAGGTCTGGGGTTTGAAGGAGGAATGTTGGAAGTAGGTTTATGTTGTTGAGATTAGGTTGTAAGGCTTGTCTTGCAAGGGAAAAGATTGGAGATTGCAGAAAGGGCTTGCTACATCAAGGCTACATGGTTGTAAGGATTTTCTCCGGTTTTATGAATATAAGAAATTATTCTTTCTCAGTTGAAGCTCTATTGACTTAATTTGTAGGATTACTTGATCACCTACATAAGTTTTGGTTGCATAATTGATCAGTTTGCATGTATAATTGGTTAATTAGTTCATTATCTCTTTAATTATATCCTATATGCTTTGATCTTTTGTTTGTCTCTGTCTTTGCAGATCTCTTTTAGAACATTGTGTTAGCGCTTGAGATTTCACCTCAGGCTGAGAAAGGAAAACCTTCAAGGCAACATCAAACCATTTCACCTCGTAGCTAGCCCTACGGGGTATGAGAAGGCTCTCTCCGGTCCATCTTATTTCGCTGTCTTTCTTTAGCATATTTGTTATTTCTCTAAGATGCTCAGCAAGATTGGGAATGAAACGACGCAGAAAATTCAACTTACCATTGAAGGATTGAATTTCTTTCTTGCTACGGGGCTGCTCCAATTGCTGAATTGCTTTTACTCGTGCAGGGTCTATACGAATGCCATCTTTAGAAATGATATGGCCCAACAGCTTGCCCTCACTCATAGCAAAAAGGCTTTTCTTCGGATTCAATGAGATGCCATATTTTCTGCACTTTTCAAACACCTTAGTCAAATGAAACAAATGCTCTTCATCTGATTTGGAAAACACGGTCAAATCATCAAGATAAACCACTAAGAAGACATCCTTCTCGTTTGCAAAGGCCATGTCCATTGCCCGCTGAAATGTAGCACCCACGTTTTTCAAACCAAACAGCATCTTGGCATAATGAAATGTACCCCATGGAGTAGTAAATGCTGTCTTGTCACGGTCATCTTCGTGCACCAAAATCTGATTGTACCCAGAGTAACCATCAAGCAATGACATTCTGGATGCACCCACAACCCGCTGCAATATGTGATCCATCTTGGGCAGCGGATAATTGTCCTTTAATGACACTTTATTCAGATTTCTAAAGTCTATACACAAGCGAATCTCACCGGTTTTCTTCCTCACGGGCACCAAGTTTGAGATCCAATCGGAAAACTGGATTGGCACTATGATCCCGGATTTATATAACCTGTTGACCTCCTTCCCAATCAATGGCAGCAATTTAGGATTAATTCTTCTCAACTTTTGCCGGAAAGGCTTTTGATTTGGCTTTATGGGAATGGTATGTTGAATAATGTTTGTGTCATAAGTTTTCAAATCTGAATAATCCCATGCAAAAACATTAGAATACAGAGACAATAATCTGATATACTCTTCCTTTACCTTAGGCGGCAATGCTTTTGAAAGCTTCACCATCTTTGGATTTGCAGCTGTCCCAAGGTTTACATCTTCAACTCCTTCATCCGTTGGCCTCAAAGTTGGCTTGCGAGCGACATCATCCTGATCAAACAATTCCTCTAAAGGAATCAATCCTTTTGGAATGTGATTATCTTTGAGCTGCAATACATCCATCTGATTCACTCCTTCAGCTTCCGTATCTATTGAGATGTCTTCGAACTTACCCTTAACTTGCAGAAAATCTTCAATTTCTTCGTCATCTTGGAACACTTGCCAACACCTTTGGTTATCTGGGACTGTAGGACGATGCTTCACATATATCTCGAACTTATTGCTGGAATTCATGGGTATTTTCAGATTACTTGCTGCCTTAGCCAATGCATCCGCAACACCATTTTGAATCCGGGGCACACATGTCAAGGTATGTTCAGAAAATCTTTTCAGGATATCTAAAACAACATTTCTATAAGCTCTCATGCGAGGATGTTTGGCCTGAAATTCACCTTTCACTTGCTTGATAACTAGTTTGGAGTCGCCATATACTGCTATTTTCTTTGCCTTTAACTTCAAAAGGATTTTCAAACCAGCAATAAGAGCTTCATATTCTGCCTCATTGTTCGAACAATCAAATGCTAGTTTGTAAGAACATACCCATACCTTGCTTGGAACTTGATCTTGGGCGGAGAATGGGCTTCGGATCCATACACCTATGCCAGCACCATCGCTGCCCACTGCACCATCAAAATCCATTGTCCAAAGACCTTCTTCATCATCTTCTAGGTGCTGAAAACCTGATTTTGTTTCATGTTCTGTTTGCTGCCCATTTATTTCTGCAATTGGCCTTATGACAGCAGACTTTCCTTCCCTTTCCTTTCTCAAAGCTTCTCTGAAATTTTCCGAAATGTCTGGTATGTCTTCTACTTGAACTACCTGACTATCTACCTCATTGAAATTTTCCGCAAACAAAACAAAAGATTCTAAATCTGTCTGTACATAATTTACAGGATGATTCACGGGCTTTTCCTTACTAGTGATCATGTATTTCATCTTTTGTTCTCGATATAACTTCCTCATTTGACCGAAAACTGGAATTGAAGCATATGAAAAATCAAGCTGAATTGTACCTTTAAGTTTGGCTCCCCATGACCTCGACAACAACATGCCAAATCGTGGAGGAATGTCCGCCACCACCACATCCATCAAAACATTCTTTGCTGGAATTTGATCTAGACTCACCATTAAGTCTTTGATCAAACCAATGCATCTTACCCGGCTGGAATCAAATGAATACAAATCATGGTACTTCCTTGTGATGTCAAGCCCCAGCTTCTCCATAATTGTTTTCGGCATCAAATTATGTGAAGCTCCCGAGTCAAACATAGCATTATGTAATACAAACTCATGCAAGTGCAAGCTGATATAAAATGGAGGAACATCACTCTCGGGAGACTCACCATTCAAAGCTGGCCCAAAAATTAACTCTGGCTGATCATCTTGTACATTCACCATGTCTAGCATTGGATCAAAGTTCAGCAACTTGGAAACTTGGCTTCGGTAAGTGGTATTCTTCATGACCTCTATCAAAGGGATTGATATCTTCACCTTTGCAATCTCATTCTCCAAACTGAAAACTGGAAGCTTCTCACCTTCCTTTGCCGGATTATCTCTCTTTTCAGATTTATCCTTTGGTGGAATTGATGGCTGATCTACCTTAGCTGCCGATGATGATGGTGTTGTTGAAGGACTGACTATGTCTTTTCCTTTTGAGGAAACCGAGTCATTCTTTGCTGCCATATCTTTCTTTTTCTGCATGGGATTTATAGGAATAGCTCGGTTTCTCAATTGCCTTTGATGTCCTTGCTGCGCTGATAGTGCATTCAAATACCCTCTTTGATACTCTTCAGATTCTTCCTCAAGTATCATATCATTTGACAAAATATAATGCTCATCTTGTGGAAAGCTGGAATTACTTACCAACTCATCTTCTTCCGTGATATATGTAGGCATATCATCAGGGGTAAAGAAATGATTTTCCTCGCCAACATTATCACCCTCATCTTCAGATTCTGGACTAACAAAGTTCTGCTGAAAAGGTGGTTTCATTTGCTGCTGAACTGCTGTGTCTTGTGCCTTTGTTTCACGCTGCTTGATCCTATATTGTTGCTGCTGACCTCTGAAATTTGGGTTACGAATCTGAGGCTCCGACTTGTCAATAGTCATCTTTTCAAGTGCCCTCTTTATTTGCTCAACTGACTGAAGAACCTGATTTGATGTGGATGCTTCCTCCTTGATTGTAACTCGCTTTTCTGCCTTCATCCTTGCTCTCTTGTCATTCAAATTTGCCTCAACACTGACTGCAATTTTCTGCATCTCCTCCAAGGTAGGGGGATCTCAGTCTCTCAGTGAATAAGCCATCTTCGGATCAAAACCATCCGAGAATTTGAGAAGTGCTGATTTTCTAGATGGCCTCAAATCATCGGGAATAGCATTGTACACTGAATTGAATCTGATTATATAATCTTGAATAGACTCACCCGGATTACGCTTGAGGTTGTTGTATTCGGCATTGATTTGAAGCGGATCCTTTCTGATCTCCCACCGATCCAAGAATTGATTCTGAAGTGCTTCCAAGGTAGTGATGCTGTTAGCTGCCAACCCTCTGAACCATTTTCTTACCTCTCCGGCAAATGTTTGCACGAACAACCGCATGGTAACATCTTCTTCATCTAACTCATATAGATCAAAAAATGTGGTCATCTTGTCGATATGCTGCTGAGCTGTAATACTTTGTGGAGTACCATCAAACATGGGAATTTTGCTATGGTAATCTGGAGGCATATCATGAAGATTTGTAGGTAAAACCAATGGGGCAAACCGGGCAGCCATTGCTCTAGGTGGGGGAGTAGGATGTGTATGAAGTGGAGGGGCTGTGATAGCAGGGATTATTATAAGAGGAGGTGTAGTTTGTGGAGTTGGAGGAGTCGGAGGTGTAGGAGGAGAAGGCGGAGAACCAACCGCTGATTCGGGATATGTGATTATAGGTGACACTGAAACATAAGGAGGATAAGATTCTTCGTGAGCCGTGATAGTAGATCCAATGTGATCAGAGATATTCTCAACAAAATCAGCAAGGGTAGTAGCTTGAATCCGTGTCTGGAGATGTCTCAAGATGAAATTTTCAACCAGTTTATTATGTCTCTCAAGCTCAATAGCAGCTGCAAAATCAGGATCAAGAACGAGGGAATCGAGAGCACTTTCCGACTTAGCTTTAAACAGAGATAACTCAAAACTTTCGTCAAAATCTAAATCTTCAAGATAATCAAAGATAGCTGGGCATGAATGAAATCTGAAAATTGGTCTAGGATTTGTAGCCAGCTTGTTTTCTCGAAAATACTAGGAAAGAAAAAGCATTCAGCCTATGAAAACTCTCAACCTATCATCCACGGTTCAGAGTTTAACAAGTATACTGGGGTAAAGATGTCAATGAAGCGCTATGTTCACAAATCCCAGGGAGATAGACTGAAGCAGCATTTATCTACTTGCGCTGATGTAAAACAAGAGCGTTTTCGAAGGCTACCTGGCGTAACTTCAGGCTCCATCTAAGACTTATGAAATAACACACTCAATGAGCAAAGATTTAGATGTTCTCCCCAGTATGGTCGCCACTATGTTAGCGCTTGAGATTTCACCTCAGGCTGAGAAAGGCAAACCTTCAAGGCAACATCAAACCATTTCACTTCGTAGCTAGCCCTACGGGGTATGAGAAGGCTCTCTCCGGTCAATCTCGTTAAATTTTCAATGGGAAGAGATGACCAATCAAGGTAACACAGATATTAGGCTAGTAAACTGATTTGAAAGTTGATTTGGGGGTTTTTTTGGGGTTTTTTGGTGGCAAGTTGAGGATCTGCAATTTAGGGTGCGGGGATTGAGCTCAGTTTTTGCAGGTGGGTCTTTGGGGCAAGGTAGGAGTTTGTGCTGATGTTTTTAGCTGAGATGGATGATCAAGGAGGAAAGAGGAGAAGCTAAAGAGGGCAAACAATGACTTTGAATCCTCTTTAGACAGTGGAAAACATAAACATTAAACAAATTTGAAAGCTAAGCATGACATGCATGAATTCAAACTTTATCACTTCATTTGTTTAATAAGCTGCAGTAAAGAAAGATATGGAACACATAAACACACTTACAATTACAATAAGAGAACACACCATCAACACAAGAGTCCACAAGAATCCCAATGATGTCTGCAAAACCCTGGTCTTCCTTTTCCTCAAATTGCAGAGATACAAGTGAAATATACAATAGGAGCTTCTCCCTCAAGAGTCCAACCTTGAAAATGAGTAAGAGAAGGCATAATATAGAAGATCTAACTCCTTTCCCCACCTCTAGGGGTCGAGCTCAGCTTCTTAGGAGTTGTTTCAACTAATTCTAAACTAATCACTAGATAATAGGCAGTCAAAACAACTTGCCTCTAAAACTTAGGAAACCTATCCATGCATTAAATATTTACCATTTACATCAAGGAAACTTTTAGAAGTGTTCAAGGAGAGTAAAAGTATCTAAGTGCCATGAAAATTACACAAAAATCCATCATTTACATGCCTCAAAATTCAACCAAAGTAAAAACAGTGTTTTGCTGGCCGAACTAGTCAAAACAGTGAAATTTCCCTGAGTGGTCGCGCCCCTCACTTTGACTGGTCGCGCGCATTGACAGCTCTGTTTGAGGGCCTTCCCGGTGTCCAAATCAGGTGAAATATAGCTCATTGGAACGGTCGGTGAGTCTACTTTCCAACCCCACTGGAATTTCTGAATTTGGAGTTGATTTGACCCCTCAAAAGTCATTTCTCCCAAGGCAGCTTTCTGCAACTCAAAAAAGGGGCAGAAAGTCAAAATTTGCATGTATTTTGAGCTTTTGGGAGCCCAAATCTTCATAAAATCTGAAACCCATCCATAGGCAAATTTATTTTTGCATGAAAATTCCAAAAATGTAGAGTTTTCCCCGTTCTGAGCTGTCCCCATGACTGGTCGTGCGCAGGGTGAGACCAGTCAAATGGCCAAAACCTGTAAAATTCCCAAAAATACAAAAAATGCTTCAAAACTCTCAAAATTTCTTGGTTTTGCTGCTAGGAGGAGGCTAAGGGGTATCATGGTGAGTGAGAGAGGCCTCAGCCAAGATACGGAGCGGGTTGGTCTTCTTCCTCCCTTTGAGAGCCTCGGTCAACCTCCTTTGAAGAATCTTCATCCTTGCCTTACAAACATGCATCCTTGCCCAATAATGATTCTTCATGTTCTTTAGCAGCTTCTTTTCTTGGTTGGCCTTTGCCAATAACCTCTCTAAGTGTGTATTCACCCGGATAAGCATGGATTCCCTCTCCTTGGGCAGCAAGTCACCAGGCCTCCTACGGTTGATGACTCGATCACTTCGAATCCT